>JBAGKK010320234.1:7533-19689 GCA_037177015.1 Euceroptres primus
ATGAAAATTCGGGGAAATGAAAATTCGGTAATGTGAAAATTCAGTAAAATGCATTTTTGGGAATCTGAAATTGTAGAAAGATGCGTTTTTGTGAATCTGAAAATTCGGTAAGATACAAATTCGGTATTATGAAGATTCAGGAGAATAAAAAGTCGGGAAAATGAAAATTCGGTAAAATGCAAATTCGGTAAAATGAAAATTGGGTAAAATGCATTTCGGGAATCTGACATTTCTATAAGATGCGTTTTCGTGAATTTGAAAATTCGGTAAGATGCAAATTCAGAAATATGAAACTTCGGTAAAATACGTTTTCGGAAATATGCAAATTCGGGAATCTGAAAAGTCGGCGATTTGGGGAATCGGTAATCTGAAAATTCGATAAAATAAAAATTCAGTAAACTGAAAATTCGGTAAGATGAAAATTCGAGATTCTGAAAAACCGGCAATTTGGGAATTCCGTACAAAAATTTTTAACTTGTATACGCCCCAATTCGGGAATCTGAAAATTCGGTAAAAAATTTTTCGATATAATCCTGGTTCAGTTACAATGGACATTTGATAACTCACACACGTCCCAAAAATTGTATTGAAGAGAATAATGTTTCGAGGGAAAAAAGGCTTAGGTGAGAAAAGTATGAGGGGAAGATAGAAAATAGCAGACATGCAGACAGGAAGTTAGTCCTTCCTTCCACGGCGGGCCAATATCCTGAATCACAATGAGCTCGAGCACTTCGTCGAACCATTTGCTATTTAAATACCGACACACCGACCATTCGTACAATTTCCATTCGATTTGCATTGCGCGGCCGTTAATTGTGTGGCTAAAAAAAGAACGTGGACCGCCGGATGATGTTGAGACACCGTGAAGGGGAAACGAAATATATTGACGACGTGACTGACAAATGACGAACGCTCTTGAAAAGTTATGTAAGGTCGCTGAAAAACTCCTAAATGAAAACAGAAAAAAGGTGTTTTCCATTATGATGTATTTTTAGATATTGTCATTGATACCAAACAAAAATTAGTTCTTGTTTTTATTCCTACTTACAATCTTTTGTGCGACAGGAACTCAAATAAGACTCAAATTAAATTTTTACATCAGAGGAAGTTGAAAGTTAAAAAAACAAAAGTAATTAAAAGATCTTAGGTGATTGATTAGTGAATTAAATTTTTTCTTTTTAAGAATTGCGATTATGGCTAGAAGGCACGATTATTAGCCACATTTTTAAATAATCGAACGAATCTTCATATCCTGTTCAACCCTAAGGGCTACTTCAATACACACGGACAAAGATCGCACCGGAAGTAATTTGTCTTCGTATTCTCAAAGTGGGCGTTTGCTCGAATTCACTCGAGTGATTTAAAGCCTCGAATCATCCTTCAGCTTCTCGTTCCTTTTTCCCTTTCGTATATCTTCATTCGCCAAGGATCGAGTTGAAAATTCTATTACACTGATTTCTATCTCGATAAAAGGAAATCGGAGCGGGTGTCTCGATATATATTTAATCTCTGGAAAAAGTTATTTCACCAGCAAGGTCGTTTTCAAACGCGTCAAGTTTACATTTACGCAATATTTTCACTTCTCTTCCATGAAGTGAAACATGCATAAAAAGTGTTAATCCATTATTTCAACTGTTTATAACATAAATATTTTGTTACCGTTTGTTTAAAATGCACATGTGTCTCTGATGAATTACACAATTTACTTGTGTTTTAAAATAACTTTTATTAATTCATTTCTTTAATTTTTTTAGTAATTGAAATTAAATCTTTATATGAAGGGTGGCAGTGCAGAACTAGATAACCAACAAAATGTGAATTTTTCAGTGTAGCGAAAAAACATTTGGTAAAATCGAAATCACCAGTTAAAGATAAAACAAAAGTCTAATCCCGAGCTAAAGCATTGCTGAATTAAGGCCAAAAAAGTTTGATTAGAAAAAGTTATCCAGTTTCGAGGAAATAGATGTGGAAATTGACAATATTAAAGTGACATTAGCCTAAAATTCGAGCAGGCTCGGCTGCGGATTTCGATGAAAACTGCAATTTTAAGTTTAAAAAAAATAAAAACTTACTCCCGAGATACTGGATCACTGAATACGGGAAAATAAAGTTTAATGTAAAAAAGTTAGCCAATTCTGAGTAAATCGACCGCGAATTTTGAGGTTACAATTTCTTAGATTTTCAGAATTTGGTTTGGATAGCGATTAAACATCGAATTTTCAATTTTGTACAAAAATAAAAACTAGCTCCCGAGATATGGGAACGCTGAGTAAGAATAAAAAATGTTTGCTTAAAAAAAATGATTTTGTTCCGAGAAAATCAAGATTTAGTGTGACGGCATTGCACTGTGACAAACATTTTCTTGCTGAAAGTCTGATAAAAAAAAGAAAATTATATATTTTTTATCAATAAACTTTTATAATTTCAATTGAAATATCAATTTCTTTAATTAATATTAAATTTCTTTTAAAAAATGGCATTTTTGGAAAATACAATTTTTCAATTTTTGCAACTAAACAAAAAATTTTTTAATTTAATTTCCGCCTGGAAAACCTTATTTAGGATGCATTTATGCTTGTCAACTTTTCTCAGAATTTTTAAAATTAAAATTGTCAAAGTTAGTTTTAAAAAATAGTCAGTAACCATATGTTCTATATTTGGTCCCGTGGGCACTAAAAGGGTTAAAAAGTAGGTTTAGAAGAAATCCTTTTAGTCCAACATGTATTTGATTTTTTAAGAATTTTTCATGCAAAAAACCCATTTTCGACAAAAATGTTGGTTACCTAGTTCTATACTGTCACTCTTCATATACCTATTCTATTTTCTATCATTAAGGGATTCCCAAACAGAAGTCAAGTTTGGGTAACCGACAATAAACCACCTGACTTTGAACCTCGCCTTTCTGGAATGCTGAACAGTCATAAATTTGAATTTATTGGAAGCCATTTATGTTTATGGGGCACAATTTACCTGTCGAAAGTACTGGATTTTTCTTTTCAATATAAAAGGGACTACCCGTCAAAGCCAAATGGAGTCAAATACCAGTGGCTTCTGGCTTGGCAGGTTGAGGATTCAGGAAAGAGAAATATAAAAAGGGAAAGAGAGATCTGAGAGTCGTTTGATGACTGTTAAAAAAAGAGTTCATTTTCACCCAAAATGGTACTTTCTCAATTTTACTTTTGTTAACAGTTTTACCTTTAACAAAGAGTTTAAAAATTCACTGTAAAAAAAGGTGATTCAGTTAATAAATTTTAAACAATTGATAACTTGTCAAGCATTGATTTTCTTCGAATTTGGAAAGAAATTAAATTATTTGTAATTACTATTTTATCATTAATTATTATGATTGTAAAACTAATATTATATTAGTGCACTTCCAGGAATTAGAAAATTTGTCAGGATATCAAGGATCTGCAAGTTTCAAAAGAAACATAGCAGTTTTTGTCAGGATATCAAAGATCCGCAAGTTTCAAAAGAAACATTGCAGTTTTTGTCAGGATATCGAAGATCCGCATATTTCAAAAGAAACATTGCAGCTTTCTTCCTTTTGGAAAAAAATTAACTGTGCGCCACCCGCACAGGAGAAAGTTGAAAATCGTTAAGAAAGATGGCCTGAAGTCACATTCTGTGACTGTGACTAAAATGAAAAATGGGAGAGAATTTCCGAAAATTTGACCAACTTTCTCTAGGTCTCGGGAACTCCACATTAAGGTTAAATGGAAAATTGGGTGACAGGCGTCCTGACTTATATTCCTGAGGAACCCCCACAGATTCAGAAACAAATTCCAACGTGGAAGAATATTGAGGAAATGCAAGAAGAGTTGAGGAACGAGAGGAAGATTGATTGTTAGAGATCAATATTTTTCATCAATATCAATCATCAACATCAAGATCAATATCAATTTACATAATTTATATAAACTGGACAAAAATTGACTACAGAAATCGATTTAATTAGTTGTTTTTTTCACTTGAATGTCCTGATAACTGCATGGGAAAAAGAAGTTTTGTTTTAAGGAAAACGATCTTCTTTTAAGCCAAAAATGAGCTTAAATCTAGCTTTAAGTTGCAAGATGAGCTTAATTTAAGGTGTAATAAAATTAAATTGCAACAAAAAATAGACTTTTTTTCTATGTGGGTTTAATACGCAGGAATACCAGAGTCTAAATTTCAACCCAAGATTGGTTTGAAAGACGTTACATAAATCCAAATATCGGCTGAAATTCAGACAAATTACACAGTAAAAGAGAATGCTTAAAATTGTTATACCTTAAAATGGCTTGGATTAAATGCAGTAAAATTTGACTGGAACGAAGCAAAATTGATTTGATTTTGAGTAAAATTTGTCTGATTTTGAGTAAAATTTTTCTGATTTTGAGTAAAATTTGTCTGAGTTTAAGAAAAAATTTGTCTGATTTTAAGTAAAAATTGTCTGATTTTAAGTAAAATTTATCTGATTTTAAGTCTCAATTCTGAAATTCAGGTAACGTATGGTATTAAATTTAGACCAACATTGCTTAAATGAAGAAAAATTTTACAGAATTTAATTCAAATCATTTTAAAGTGTAACAATTTTAAGTATTAGTTTTTACTGTGTATGAAGTCAGATTTTAGAAAGAGACAAATTTATCCAATGTACACGATTATTTAAGTACACGGTATTTTAAATATTCGTTTTTACTGTGTATGAAGTCAGATTTTAGAAACAGACAAATTTATGCAATATATACGGTGAAAAGGACAGCAAATTTTAAGATGTAACCGTTTTCAGATTTCTATATTACTGTGTGGTGCATGTTAAAAACTTGTTGATTAGAGGTGTGCATCCGTCCGATCGAATTGTCAGTGCAAATTGGTACCTTTTTGGCCACGTTTAGAACGTTGAATTTTTCGAAATTCAGTGTTCTAAACGTGGCCAAAAAGGTACCAATTTGCACTGACAATTCGATCGGACAGCTGCACACGTCTATTGTTGATAATAAACTGCTTAACTTATGATAAGGTTTAAAAAATTGTAAAAAGTGCAAATTAATAAAGGTTTAAAAAAATGTAAGAACTGCAAATTACAAGAAGAACCCAAATTTTCAGACTTTTAAATAGAAAGAATTAAAATCTTAAAACTTTGAGGTCACCAGCAAGCAAATGGAAAATTGATTGAAATGAATCTACATGACAATTTGAAATGGCCTATTTTCGAAAATAAAGGGGTAATGACCCAAGGCAAATTCAGATACGTGGAAGCTCATAAAGTGCGTGAAAGTGTGCGTTGTTTATTCGTCTATTTGTAGTAGCAGGGCTTTTGAAACGAGACTGGTTGGACGATATCGTGGCGAAAAATAATTGGTTGTGTATAGATACGAGGGGCTAATTTTGTCGAGGTTGAGGCAGGTCACAAGTATTATCGGACCAGAAGATTGATAATGTGGACTTGCAAAACGAGTGTATATCCAAAATGCGGATCTCAAGAATGAAGCACGATCTATCTTTTTCCTCTGTCTCTATCAGACTCTCCTCAATTTTTTTATTACTCTCTCACTCTTTCACGCTCCTTTTTCCTCGTCAAGAATCGTTGTCGGCGCGCACGACCTTCGCGCGAGATGGCTTGCGTAATATTTTTATCGACCGAAATTACGCACCAACACACGCATGGTGTATAAATGTAAATGAAAGTTTTGTGGTTGGTGTGAGGGACTTCGATTACGCGGGCGACGACGCGTCGAGAAGATTTCGTCGGACCCGCTTTTATTGCGAGAACGCCTGACCTACTCTGTGGTAAAAAGTATGTAGGTACGCGGTAAAGCATTTCCGATTACGTTACTGTTTCGTGTGTTACTGGGGGCAATTTTGCTCAACACTTCAACGGAGGAAAATTGGCGTTTTATATTAGAAAAACAACTTTCGCAGGAATGGGACAATTTGTCTGAAAATTTAGAGAATGCATATATTCGAAGAATTTGCGCTGGAAAAATTCGAGAGGAATTACGCTGAATATTTCCCAGGGAAATGCTGAGTTGGTCTGAAGGAAATAAAGTGCAAACGAGCGCGAAAAGATCTGGGTTATTGTCTTTGTTTTGGAGATTCTTCCTTTGAGACAAAGGCAGGAGAATTTCGCTTCAAGGACCATTTCACGAAATTGCCAATAGGAATGCGACTGCTAATTTTAGAAGAGGAGAAATGCGAATCTTTGGCTTTCTGATGAAGAATTTATCAGTTTGCTCTTATCGCATTCATAAGTCTCCACGACTCATTAAATGTCACCATTAAAACTGAAGTGCAATTTGCAGAATTGTTTACTGCGTACAAATATTGATTATAAATATAACTTAAAATATTAATTTCCATAAAATAGTTTTTTTAAACATATAATAGTACTCAACCTCTAAATCTGTAATCTATTTTTGTGTTATCATGCAATTCCACTTTTTTCTTCACGCAACGCTGACGTCTGATAACTTTCTCTCGAGCCTTTCGTTTGTTTTTGTTCAGTAAATATGAAGTTCAAGTTTCCGGTAAATTATGGTTTGGAAGAAAACCGCATTTAAGTGATATACTTTTAGAAAAGATGAAAGATTTCAAGTGTCGACAGAAAGAATTTAACATAAGAAAAAGAGTACTATTTAATTCATAACTATTATCATTCATTGTGAAAAAAAATGATAAGTTAAGCTTCAATTAATTAGCCTATGTTTTCTCTTTAATATGGACAAGTTTTGATGAAAAACTGCAATAATCGAGATTGAATTTTTTAAATGGAAGAGTTGATATCCTATCGCAACATTATTTCTTTTGTTCAACAAAAGTATATCTTTTATTAGAAAAAAAATTAATCTAAAAGTGCTTGCTCATTCTTTTATAAGCCATCACTTTTGCAACCCATACACTAAAAAAAATCATTATAAACAAAGTGAAATGTGAGTCCAAAAACGTTTATACGAAAAATTATTGTTTTCTAAAATAAAAAGTGTCCCCTAAACTTCCCGGATATCGAGTTTTCCACGGAATGAATTGAACAATTCATCCTCAAACCATGAAAGAAGTGGATTTTTGAACTTTAGGGGTTGAAAATGTAGATTTCCGAAAGTGTTAGAGGAATGATACGTTTTTAAATCAATTTTATTGACAAATAAGATTATTTTACATTGAAAAATTGTTGGTCCCACAATTGAAATTTTTGGTTGCATCAGAAACATTACAAACAGCAGCTGCTTAGAGTAAAAATTATCCTAGCAATAAAAACCTATTTCTGAATTAACACAAAACGCAAAAAAGTCCCGATTAGTACCGTAAAAATCATTTATGCCTTCTCCCTTGAAGTTGGGCGTTTATATGATTTTCAATGCAAAACGCATCAAAAACACCAACTATCTAAATCTGAATTCACTTTTAGAAATGAGTCACTGAATGAAATCAGTGGCAATTTTGACTGTTTCTAACTTTTTGATCAAATTCTGACTGTTTCTAAATTTTAACCATTTCTAGCTAATTATTCAATGAATTTGGTCGATTATTCAGTAAAATGGACTGAATTAATTCAGTGGAAGTTTGGACTGTTCCTAAATTCATAATAAAATTTTTACTGTTTCTAAATTTTTGACCAAATTTTTACTGTTTCTAATTTATTGACCAAATTTTTATTGTTTCTAAATTTTTAACCAAATTTTTACTGTTTCTACATTTTTGACCAAATTTTTACTGTTTCTAAATTTTTGACCAAATTTTTACTGTTTCTGAATTTTTGACCAAATTTTTACTGTTTCTAAATTTTTTTTCAAATTTATAATGTTTCTAAATTTTTAAAATTTCAAAATAATTATTCAGTGAATTTGGTTGGTTACGCAATAAAATTGACTGAATAATTAATCAAATTCACAGAATAATTAGCTAGAAATGAACAAAATTTATAAACAGAATTTGGTCAAACAATTAGAAACACTAAACATTTCCACTGATTTCATTCAATGACCCATATCTAGCTAATTTTTCAGTGACTTAGACTGGGATATAGTTTAATTAGGCTGATAATTAATTTCTAGCTAATCATTTAGTGAATTTGGCCGATTATTCAGTCCATTTTACTGGTATTTCATTGAATTCGGTAGAAATGGGTCATGTACTAGATGAAATCAGTGGAAATTTTGACTGGTTCTAAGTTTTTGACCAAATTCAGTTTATAAATTTTGCCCATTTCTAGCTAATTATTCAATGAATTTGGTCGATTATTCAGTAAACCTGACTGAATAATCAGCCAAATTCACCAAATAATTAGCTAGAAATGGTCCATTGAATAAAATCAGTGGCAATTTTTACTGTTTCTAACTTTTTGAACAAATTCTGACTGTTTCTATATTTTGACCATTTCTAACTAATTATTCAGTGAATTTGGCCGATTATTTAGTAAAATGTACTGAATAATCAGTCAACTTCACTGAATAATTAGCTAAAAATGGGACTTTGAATGAAATCAGTAGAAATTTGGACTGCTTTTAAATTTTTGACCAAATTTGTACTGTTTCTAAATTTTTGACCAAATTTGTACTATTTCTAAATTTTTGACTAAATTTGTACTGTTTCTAAATTTTTGACCAAATTTTTACTGTTTCTAAATTCCTGACCACATTTTTACTGTTTCTAAAATTTACCATTTCAAGCTAATTATTCAATGAGTTTGGTTGATTATATTGATATTGATGAATCGGCGATATATTGATTATATTGACTGAATAATCAGTCAATTTTACTGAATAATTAGCTAGAAATGGACATAATTTATTAACAGAATTTGGTCAAAAAATTATAAACAGTCAACATTTCCGCTAATTTCACTCAGTGACCTATTCCTAGCTAATTTTTCAGTGAATTAGACTGAGATATAGTTTAATTAGACTCATAACTAATTTCTAGCTAATTATTCATTGAATTTGGCTGATTATTCAGTCTATTTTACTGGTATTTCACTAAATTCGGTAGAAATGGGTCATGCACTGAATGAAATCAGTGGAAATTTAGACTGTTTTTAACTTTTTGACTAAATTCTGTTTATAAATTTTGCCCGTTTCTAGCTAATTATTGAGTGAATTTGGCTGATTATTCAGTAAACTTGACTGAATAATCAGCCCAATTCATCAAATAATTAGCTAGAAATGGTCCATTGAATAAAATCAGTGGCAATTTTCACTGTTTCTAACTTTTTGAACAAATTCTGACTGTTTCTCTATTTTGACCATTTCTAGCTAATTATTCAGAGAATTTGGTCGATTATTCAGTAAACTAGACTAAATAATCCACCAAATCACCGAATAATTAGTTAGAAATGATCTACTGAATAAAATCAATGAAAATTTTGATTCATTCAAATTTAGAGAGTAATTAATAATTAATAATAATTAATTATTTTTTAATTCTTAATTTCACATTAAATTGTGAGACATTATTTTAATTCTCAGCGATATTATTTTGATCTGAAGTGGATCATTGATTCTATAGTCAGTCTTTTGTTTTTTAATTTCTCATTTTGCTGCCAATTAAAATGATACCCTGGAATTTTCTGTGTTAATTCATCTGCTTTACAACAGTACATAGTCTCAAACAATCAATCGTTTTGGATTGAAATGAAAAGGCTAAAGTTATCGCAATACGTAAAAGAAGGCCAAGTATAAAAAAAGGAACCCAACTTTCGTAACTTAATTAATGATCCTGGAAGTGGTTCCCGACGAAAAAACTTAAAAGACAATCAGATCACTCACGGTATCGTCTCATGAGGTTTTTCTTGTAAGGTTTGGTACCAGGAGGCCTGGATCTGGACCTCGGTCCATCCTTCTGGTTGTTGTCTGAGCAGGAATCATCCGAGTCCTCGGAGCAGGTCCTATCTTCCCTTTCTTGGGAGTAATCAACTGAGGAATTGGACACTAGACTCCTCAACCTGAGGGCTGGATTTCCATACTCATCGATCGAATCCTTGCGATCTCGATCATGTTCCTGTTCCGCGAGAAGATTTTCATCCTTGGAGAACTCGGCGTAATCGCCGACGCGGACGCTGAGGTCCAACGGCTGGTCTTCAAGCATCTTGGCCACTGACCCTCTTTTCCTGATGCCAGCACCGCCTCCCCTTCAGCCCTCTGTCCAAATGTCCTCTCCTACGCGGACCTTGACCTTACCGGAGCGTCGATGCCATCTTGGACGATTCGGAGTCAGGCCGAAAGAGGAGCACCGGGGGTGCTTGTTAAACTTGGCCTGGCGCGCCAATCATGGCGCCTACTCGCCAATTTACTCTATTTACTTTCACTCTCACCACCGCTACTCACTGATAAAGTACCGGAAGTGTCACTCGCACTCCCCCACAATCCCAGTTTGAATTCACCTTCACAAAACTTTTTCTTGCGAATTCAAAATTCTATATTTCAAATTTGATCCACACTGGGTATTTAAAACTCAGTATTCAAAATTCTATATTTCAAATTTGATCCACACTGGGTTTTTAAAACTCAGTATTCAAAATTCGAAAAGTCTTCGAAAAAAAGCACTCACTCCTAAGACCTATATTACGAACACTAATTTGAGTCAAACACTCGCGAAAAAAACACTTTCGATTCTAATAAAAATTATCCAATCCTTTTTTTTAAGTCTTCTGAATTAGGTAAAAAAAAACACTGGACTGAGTTGTTTACTTCAGTTTAGGGTCCGAATTGCACGCACCGCTGACAGTGGAAACGTGATGTTTAGGATTTTTAGGGGTTGGAGAACCCGATAAAAATAAATGTGTTAAAGTATCCCGGGGTGGATTTAGTGAGGGCGATTAATAGAGCAATGATAACCCCGGGAGCGAAGGAACATATCTTTACCTACGGACGACGGTTGCCGGTGGCACACTGACTGACTCGGAATCGGGGTAGCCCGCTAGTCCAGGCTGCTTCGTTCACTCACTACTTCAGTCTCACTCCACTCGACTCGGCTCGGCTCGACTCGCATCACACTTGTGCTGTGTATTCCATGCTCGAAGTCTCGGACTTGGACGAAACCAAGAGTTGAGACTCGGCGGAAGTCGGCCAGAGTCGGTGAGACTCGTTGTTGAGTTGTGGCGAGACTGCCTCTCACGGATAGACACCAGGTACGCACACAGTCGAATTCGCGAGTCGCGACACGCGGGTGCGTGGCTGTGCGTACCCTACCGCAACGTCGCGATTCGAGTAAGACCCGATGTCTCGGGGGAAAGCTATTTTTCCACCTATTGGGATAGGACGGTTCGACGCGAGCGCGCTAACTGCCGGTAGATCTTTAACGATTATAATTGGAAAATTAGAACTGGAATCATTAAATATACTGTAAAAAATGTTACCCCAAAAATAGTTGGAACGCAAATAGCAACGGGGTTTAGAAATTTCTTCCTTGATCTCTAGGATGGTTAGGAAAAATTTTGTGTACACTGAGAAAAAAGATTCTTAAGTCCAAAGAAATGCATTTATGTGTTTCCATTTCTTTGTATCGAAGAATTTTTTACATAAATTAACTAAATATTTTTGCTGGACAAAAGAATTATGCTTCGAATCGAAGAAATTATTTCTTTTATATTTCTTTCATGCAAAGAAATATTTTTTTGCAGGGAACATGTCAGAATCAACTCGAAGAAATAATTTCTTTGACACGAGAAACCCGGGCTCGTTGGAACTGAAAGTCACTGCCAAAGAAATATTTCTTTGATTGAATCTTTTCAAGCATTTGAGACGATAAATCTGTACATATTTGAATCAATTAATGTATGCATGGATGAATTAAGAATTTGGTTTCTTCGGCTGAAAGAAGAATTTTGTTGAGACAAATGAAAATTCTTCACTTAAAAGAAACATTCTGTTGCGATAAAAGTTTATTTTATTTAAATGAGATATATTTTTAAAAGAAGTAAATATTTTTTTTGGTTAAATATTTATCTTCTTCATTCAAAAAATATTTTTTTGATAATCTAAAGAACGTTAAGTACAGAGTTTCCACTTTCATTCTCGTCTGTTTGGCGCATTGGCAACGCAATCGCCTCTTACCTCAGAGGATCCGAGTTCGAATCCCGGCTGGAGATGCAGATGGATTTTTCATTGAATTTTTCTCTTAAAGATTCATCAAGGCTTTAGATGGTATAAATCATTTCAGTATATATACTGCAATATATAT
>JBAGKK010320337.1:0-19689 GCA_037177015.1 Euceroptres primus
TTATATAAATCCAATCAGCATTGTGATAAAGCGAAAACAATGAAATATCGAATTTGCGAGTTTTTTAGGCGATCAATTTTTTAGAGAAAGATATTTTTCCACGCAGTTAAAAGAAGTCAGAGGTCTCACCGGTTCAGAAGTTCAATTTTAGGGAAAATAAGGGATTTTTTAAAAATGGGGACATTTTGACTTTTCAAAATACCAAAGAAACCAGTAAATGTTAATAAATGAAAAATTTTTATAAGAAAACTAAAATTTTTTTAGATGTTAAACTTCAATGTCGTTTAACAAGACAAGGATGAAAAAATATCTCAGTTATATAAATATAAAAATTATGAAATCAATTATGAAGTTGTCAAACTTTCAACAAATCAAATTCCTGAAATAAGTCTGATGTAATTCTCCAGAATCTTAAACAAAAAACCTCAAAACTCTTAGATTCCTGTCTAAAATGTAATAAAATACTCCTCCAGTTTCAAGGCTTTAAGAATTTTGGGAACACTCCAGAATTTTATAAAATCCTTCATAAAATCTTCTGGAAATTTCGTCAACTTTCTAGAATCTTCTAGAATATTTTTAATTTTTTGTATACTTGTAGATTCGTTAAATCTTCTAAAATCCCTCAAAATCCTCTATAATCTTCAAAACTTTTTGAATGTTTCAGAATCTTCATTTTCTGATTCTTCCAAAATCTTCTAGAATCCTTTAGCTTTTTCTAGAACCTGTTAAAATCTTCCAGGATCTTTTAAACAGACATATTTCTTACAGAGATATCCAAACTTTCCCAGAGTCCTTTAAAATCTTCAAAAACACCCCAAAATCTATTATAATTTTCAAAAATATTCTACACTGTTTCAGAATCTTTTAGAATCCTCAAAAATCTTTTGAATTCTGCCATAAACTTCTAAAGTCTTCTACTTTCTTCCAGATTTGCTTTTCCTTTTTTAAAGACTTTAAAAAGTCGACAGAATTTTAGGCAGATTTTAAAAACAATCCAGAAGATTTTAGACTTCTAGAAGTTTCTGGAGAATTTTAAAATCTAATGAAGAATTTCATAATTTTGAAAGAATTCAGAATTTTTCAGAGAATTTTAGAAGATTTTGGAGGATTCTGGAAATGTCTACAAGATTCCATCAGGTTATGAAAGAGTTCAGAAGATTTTAGAGGATTTCAGAAGATTCTCAAACAGTTAAAAAAATTTTGAAAAATTTAAATAGACTTTAAAAAAAATTTGGAAGATTAAGAAGACTCTCATAGTTTAGAATATTATGATTCAGTCGGAAATTCTAGAGAATTGTAACAGTTTCTGAAAATTTTTTGAAAAGTATGGAAGATTTTAGAAGAATTTGGAGGATTTGGAAAGAGTCTGGAGGATTCTGGAAGAGTGTGGGACAGAGTAGATCTTTTTGAAAAGAAGTTTTGAAGATTCTGGAGCATTTTAGGACATTTTATCTATCTGTTACACATTTTGGAGCATTCTAAAAAATTCCAGAAAGCCTAGGAGATTTTACTCGGTTACAGAAGAGTTTAGAGTTTTTGAAAATTTTTAAAATATGAAAAATTTCAGATAACGTTGCAAGAGTTTTTTAACGCCGTAAGTTTCTATTTCTCATCATTCTTTAGAAATTAATCGGAAAATTGAATAAAAAAACACACAAAAATGAGGAAAATAGGGAAAAAGGAATAAAATTCTCAAATAAAGAGATTTTAGGGGACTTTGAGAATAATAGGAGGAAAATAAAAAAAAACGTAAAGTAGTCTTTTCATATGTTTAATTGATTTCATAAAAGGTTAATGGTAAAACCGACAAATCGATTATTCGTGTTATTATTTTTATAGTTTCATTTATTAAATTAATCGACAAATGAGCATAGGCCTAATTAAAACGACTAAAAGAAATAAAATGAATAATTAATTAATCGGTCGGCCGATTAAGAAATCAGCGAAACAAGCGAAGACACTTAAAACGATTAAAAGAATTAACTTCACGTTTTGGCAATTAGCAACTCTACAGTTGGTTCTTTTAATCGTTTAAACAAAGTCTTCGTTTGTTTGGCCGATTTTTTATCAGATTAATCGATTAATTGCTCATTTTTTATTTATTATTATATTTATCGATTATTTTCGGCCGAAACGCACAGCTCCAGAGATTATATAAAAAATTATCACTCGTAAATTTACCAGTAAAATAATATAAGTTGCATTCATGCAGTGATAAGGAAATGAGGCTTTAATCCTTTAACTTGGTAATTTAAAAATATATACCCCATCATTAAAGGATTTAAGGATTTATCTCAGAGATTGCCAAGACTGTGCAGATGCGTGTTCCTGCATATCGGTATTGGTTACTATATACTTTGTCCTCGGTGGGCTATCATATCTCAGGTGTCGCCGAAGACAAATAACGTCGGCCGAGCGCCTTCGCTGTAATGTGTGAATTAAAAGTTCGATGAGCAGGTGGAATCAGGATTTGTAATCTCAAAGACTAAAGGTTATTTCGAAAAATTAGCCATATTATTTTCTCGGCAATTCCGAATGAAAGCACTTTACGGCTAATTTTAGGGAATTTATATCTAAGTGAGAATTTAAAAAATCCGGTCACGCCAATTAAGTCTGTCGCATTATGTAAATGATATCAATTTTTAATCAAAGAACTTCACTTGAAAACATGTATATATTTTAGATTATAACAATCCTTTTATAAAAAATTGCTGGTCAAAAAGCTTCGCAATTTCGATATTTCATTGGTGTCGCTTTTCCGCAATGCTGATTGGATTTTTTAAATTTGAAACTTAGACCAAGTTCAAGTCATAGATGTGTTTTTGTTATTAAATTTCAAAAAATACAAGACTAATTGGGAAATTAAATAATTCGAAATGAAAAACGCCTGATTATGTTTCGTAATTTTAATATAAAATTAATTGAAAGTTGCAATTTAAAAAAAATATATAAATGGTGACTGACAAAAAGTTGACCATATTAAACCACGAAATTTTCGAAAAAAAAAATTATTCCATGCCAGTCTTACTTGTGTTCTGAATGTGTTTAAGTAATGTGAATGCATAGGAAGTTGTTGTACAACTTTAAGAATGGAAATCATTTTTGGGGAGTTTGAAAGGTAAAAATGAACTCGGAGGTTCCTAACCTCAAAATCCATTAAGTTTGGAATGTATAACATTTGACCTTGACAATATAAATATTTGAAAAATCTTTTAAAAATATTCCGAAAACAGGTAAAAATCAATAAAAAAATGGAAAAAATCTGTAATTACGCGATTTATTTGGCATTAACTACACATCTTGAATATATCCTCTTGTTTAATAAAATTTTGAATTAATAGTTCGGTAAATATGACATTTTGTAAAACATATTGTGCAAAACTAGTGATTATTATTTACTGCTATTTGGAAATACTGATAAGAAATCGATTCTCAACTGTATGAAAATCTTTGTTAGCCTAAAATTAACAATCCTACGTCGTATTTTGAATACTTTGAATCCATGATCTTCGAGTTTTATCTTAAAACAGCAAAATCGTAAAACCTGACACAAAATTTGAGGACAGATTTTGAAGCGATTTTTCGCATCTTTAACTTAAAATATTCAACTTATCACTCCATAATCATCTTTTTCAACTAATTTCAATCGTTTTTTATAAGCCCAAATTATTAAAGAAAATATTTTTGATATTATTTAGCAATTTTCTATTTTAAATTTGTAGTTTGGGATATCGCGTAACCTAACATTTTTCAAACATTTTTATTTATAATTTTTTAAACGAAGTCGTCTGAAATTTTGAAAAGTTCATAAATTGTGCCCTGATGTGAGTAATTTGCTCAGGTATATTTAGAAAAAATTAATTAATCACAGGATATGTGAAAAATGATAGGGACTTAAAATGGTCAACTTTTTGACCTATGGCAATGACCAAAATGGCAATGACCCATAAATAATATAACTAAGAAAATTTCTGTTTCGAAAATGATTCAGAAGAAAGAAAAATTAAGAGAAGTCGAATTTCAAAAGAAACTAAATCAGAGATCTTCCTGACTTAAATATGTATTAGTTAGAATTTTCAAAATTAATCAAACTTTAATGTTGATTTATAATATTAAGGAGAATGAACCCAAAGTTATTTTTAACGAATTTTGAAAATGAAACATAAGAGTAATTTAGAAAAAAAACAGCTTGGGTCATAATTGTTTACTTAAAAATAGTTATGTAAATGTTTGTGTTCTTTCCTTCGTCTTAGAGAAAAGTCGTAATTTTCGCTCTTTTATTTAGAAATTAGACAGTTAATGATCTTGAAAATTATACAATAGGTCAAATTACAAGTTTTAATAAAAACGTACCAAATAGATCTGTAAATGATCTTTTAAGAAACAAAATGAGCCGTTGAGAATTGAAATTGAGTGAAAATTACGATTTTTGTCTTAGATGAGGTAAAAAACACAAATATTTAAATAACTACTTTTAAACAAACCATTATAACTCAAATTATTTGTTTATGTTAAACGCTTCAGTTTCATTTTTAACATTCGTTGGAATTAACAAAAAGCTCTTATTTTTTGTTGACTTTATAATTCAAGATAAAAATTTATAAATTTTAAGTTTGACTGTACGGGAAGAACATCCTTAAAAGCCATGTTCAAATTGAAATTCTTGAATTTGAATAGCTTCAATTCTAAAAACGTGGAATTACGAATTAAGAAACATTATCGTGTCTCAGATTTTCAAAGTTTTCCAATTTAAAAATATTTAATTATTTCGAAATGCGTAGCGTAGCGCGCAAAATGATCTAGTTATTTATTAAAATAGGATAAAAATAAAAATAGAAATACAAATAAAAAACTAGGATATAATAAAGCTAAAAAGCCAGCAATAAACCATTTAATTCGCGTAAAGTGAAAACGGATTTCGAAAATTCGCTGGCATAAATGTAATTCGTAAAATAAGTGCCGGATTTCCACGGTCTAAAGCTCGAAAAAAAAGAGGAGCTTCATATACAAATATTGCAGGAAAGTGCATAAGCGTGATCATCTAATTTCCGGATGCGGTGTATTTTACGGTAATGCCTTTCGAAATAGGTTTAAAAAGCCTGGCTAATTAATAATCACGTAGAATAAGCAAGTAAGTTGCGATGTAAGACTGTAGCGCAACAGCACTCTTCACTTACTTGACATATCCTCTTTCTTTTTCCTTTTCCTGTAATACCCGCTCTGACAATAGTCTCGACCGGTGATTTCTGACGAGTTCGGCAAGAACTGTTTTTATGGGAAATAAACCCAACGATCCGCGCGCCCAACTCAAGCAACTTAAAGTTTTCGCATCCGCTCAGTTTTACCATCGATTGCAACATTTTCTTTCATCTTTTTCGTCAACATGCAATATTTTCTAAAAAAACTAGTTTTTATTTTATCTAACAAAGTTTACTATTTTTAAAAATTTTATCTTCTTTTCTAAATAACTAACTAAGATTTTCCAGGTGGAAAAATTGTGCATAATTTATGTATAATGAATTATCACGGAGAAAAAAATCGATCAAGTTAAGAGAAGTAATTTGCTAAAATAAGGAGGGCAGATTTTTCTCATATATGAGAATGTACGAGCGAGCGCACGGCTGGTGGGAGGGGATATGAACGTGTGAAATAACCTTAAACTCAACAGAAATTTCTGTGAAACTTACAGGTAGGCCATAAATTTAACAGATATGTCTGTCAAATTAACAGAAAAATGCCCGTTAGGTTACCATTTTTTAAGCAAAATTAGATTTTCTAACGGAGAAACATTTTTGCTTAAATTAAATAAACGATTTGGTTCAATCAATTAAATTTTTTCTGGATGCATCTTTAAAAATAGGGACAGTACATTTTTTCTGTTATATTTATAGAAATTTCTATTAAGTCTACGGATTTTAAATGCTTTTTTGCTCAATTTTTTGTAAAATCAAGAGAAATATCTATTAGATAAACTGATTTTAGGAAAAATTAGAAATTTGTTAACCTAGCAGATATTTCTCTTGATTTTATAGAAAAGCGTGTAAAATAACCTTAAGCTTAACAGAAATTTTTGTGAAACCTACAGATGGATAATAAATTTAACAGATATGTCTGTCGAATTAACAGAAAAATGTCTGTTAGGTTAATATTTTTTAAGCAAAATTAGAATTCCAAACAGAGAAAAATATTTGGTTAAATCAAATTTTGGTTGGTTTATCCATAGAATTCGGTTATTATACACTAAAAAAAATGGTTCAGCTGTCCCAGCTAGACGTTTAGCTGGATTTCGTCTTCTAAGAAAATATAGCTGTGTTACCTAAATTTTTAGCTATGTTGCCTAAATATCTAGCTGTTTTAGCTAAATAGAATTACCTAAATTACCTAAATTTCTAGCTGTGTTGCTTAAATATTTAGGCAACACAGCTAGAAATTTAGGTAACACAAATATATTTTCTTAGAAGACGAAATCCAGCTAAACGTCTAACTGGGACAGCTAAACCATTTTTTTAAGTGTACGGACAACCAAATAATTTGATTATTTAGTTACCTAACTAACCAAATTTAGTTGATTTAAACAAAAATAAGTAATTTGGTGTATTCAACCAAAGATTTGGTTTAATTAACAAAACATTTGGTTGAGTCAACCAAAATTTGGTTAGTTCATTCAACATGTTTGTTTAAATCAAATAAACGATTTGGTTCAATCAATTAAATTTTTTCTGGATGCATCTTTAAAAATAGGGACAGTACATTTTTTCTGTTATATTTATAGAAATTTCTATTAAGTCTACGGATTTTAAATGCTTTTTTGCTCAATTTTTTGTAAAATCAAGAGAAATATCTATTAGATAAACTGATTTTAAGAAAAATTAGAAATTTGTTAACCTAGCAGATATTTCTCTTTATTTTATAGAAAAGGGTGTAAAATATCCTTATGCTCAGAAAAATATTTGGTTGAACCAATTAAACTTTGGTTGGTTCAACTAAAGTATTTGCTTGTTATACGATTAATTTAAAAAATTTGGTATATTCAATCAAAGATTTGGTTAAATCTACAAAACATTTGGTTGATTCAACAAAAATTTGGTTAGTTCATCCAACATTTGGTTGGTTTAACCAACATTTTTATTTGAATAAACTAAACGATTTCGTCGAATGAACAACATTTTTTTCCGAGTGTATGCTTAACAGAAATTTCTGTAAATAGAACAGAAAAAATCTGCAATACCTAGTTTAACATATTATTTCTGTTAATTTAACAGATTTTTTCTCCATGATCGATAGTCACTATGCAAAAAATTTTGCATAAAAATTTGAATAAAAATATAATATAAATAATATTATATAAAAATTTTAAATATAAAATACTTTTTTATAATCAAAATATAAAAAATATAAAAATTTAAATCTGAATTTGTTTGCAACATTTTTGATACCTTCAGATGTGTATGCATCATTTTTTGCATAGTGATATATAAATTATACATAATTTTTCCACGTGGGTTGAAATATTTTTTATTGGAAAATAAGTTTTAAGGGTCGAAATTAATTTTTAAGGGTTGAAATTTTATTTGCAATTTGGTTGCGAATTCTATAATAAGTAACTTTAGAGTTAAGCATATTTTATACCAGAATTTTTTAAGCATTGCTTTTATGCATATGGACAAGAAATACGACATAGGAATTAGGAAGTCCAGTATTAACGGGATCAGAAGAGGGACAAATGCCTCCCTATTGAAAGATGGAACATGGTTTCTACATTAGATCAACATGTTTCATTCTTAAGAACAATAAACTTAAATGAAGGAAGTATGACTTCCTTTTTCAATCTTTCAAATCCGACGATAAGTAAAAAGGGACATAAATTGCAATATGCTGAAAGTTTTACCACAACTTCCGTTAATTTATCTAGGATTTATCACAGAACTAGACATTTTGCTCTTTAATAATCAAATTATCAAATTTTTTTACTTATCAAAATTATTTTAAACACTCTTACTTTAACTGATACTTTAACCACTTTAATTTTTCATTAAAGCAATAAAAGAAAACAATTCTAACTGAAGTCAATTAGATTAATAATATCTGTGTTGTACTATTTTTCAAATATAATATAAAAATGGATTAAATGAAATTGAAAGGAGAATTTCACGCACCATCAGTGAGCTTTATGGGAAAAATAGCAGTGTAGTGTCAGAGAGGTATACGCGGCGATCTTGACATAATAGTAACGCATTGCTTTTATATCTCACTGAGATAAAGAATAATGGATAGTGACCGGTCGTGTCGTCCGAAAGATATGACGTTTTCCACTTCCCCGAGGGATGATAATAAACTTTTTATATAATTTTCAATAAAACGAGAAAAATACATCCCTCTCCAAGTAAATAACTTATACAGAAACCCTAATAAAAAGTCTCAGGATCTACAGATTAATCATAATTATAAAAAGTATTATTATTTTCTTGTTAGTGAATTAATATTAATCAATTAAATTATTCATTTTCATACTAAAACAGAAAAAATGTCCCATACAAAATGTCCCACACCTTTCACGATATTACAGACATGACATCTTGCTTATAAAGTAGCTTCTATAAAAATGGAAATCCACTTTCGGTATTATGTGAAAGTCGTTTATTAATATGCATGTTGCTTATTACGAGAGTTGGCAAAGTTGGGGTGTAAATCATTTCACGAGTCGACTAAAACTGGGTGTAGGTTTAATATTACGAATCCATGACAGGAGTTGCATGACTTAGAATACCGACCGGATTCCCCACTAACACCCCTATCAATATACTTCCTGGTCGACCTTATCTACACGCGAATACACACCTATAGATAATAACACGCGAGACTTAAGCACCGTTAGATAAACCGTGCGAGTTAATCGAATTAACACTGGATATATTTTCTTATCTCGCCTCCAGATTATAATTTCCAACTTTAATTTAATTGATCGCCCTATTATTTCGTTATCAGTGCTCGAAATCGAACACGCTATAAATATCAATTGCTTCTATTTGGATAAACAACGTCGTTATTAATTCTCTAGATCTAATGGACTTTAAAAAAGTCAGTTGCATTCTATTAATAACTGGTCTGAATGTTTTAATTCGTTTCTCGTTTTCTAATCACGAAGAATCATACATTTTTATGTATGTATGTATGTATGTATATCAGTCAAATTTCACTAATTTCTCAGTGACATAATTCTCGATATGGCAATTAGTGAAATCAGTATATTCACTAATTTCTCAGTGACACAATTCTAGACATGGTAATTAGTGAGATCGGTATACAGAAATACAGAAAATCCTTGGAATTTAAGTGATTTTCCACTGATTTTCAGTGAAATTTTATTAATTGCCATGGCTAGAATTGAGTGATTGAAAAATTAGTGAAATAATTTGACTGATTCAAAGTAAGAGAGTGAATCCGAAAACTTTCTTTCACGTCAGGTTTTCAAGAAAAATGTAGTTGAGATAATTAGAAAACGCGTTTTTTGGCATTTAAAAAAACTTATGTCATAATTAAAGTTTAAACATGGCACTTTATTATGAATTCTTTTTTAAAAATACAATCTCTTCACTGAGAAAAAATAAATCTTAAATCAACAAAAATTATTTTGCAGCAAAGGAATGGTACTTTTTAAATATTTCTTTACTGAAAAGAAATAGTGTTATCGAGTCAAAATCACACGCAGATTGAAAAAAAGATGTTCCAGATTGAAGGAAAAATTTGTTCATTCTAAAAATCTAAAATAGTTATCGCCATTCATAAAAACTTGAATCGAATTCCAAATACTTAATTTTAAGATGTAAATGTCAAAAGTTATGGAAAATAATCGAAAAAGGCAACAAAAAAACGTCCAAAATAAAAACATCTGTACGTATCAACATATCAACATAGATATTTTAAGTGGTCACAAAAACGGGTCATCATACCATTTTTAAGTGAAACAGTTAACTGAAGTAAAAATTATGGATAATCTATGCGTAATGAACTATGGGTAGTAAGAATGCAAAATTTATGCATGAAATGTTGCAAACAAATGACAACTAGTTTTCAACATAACAACTAGTTTTCAACAATGACAACTATTTACAACATTTTGATACCTTCAGATTAATTGAATATGCATAATTTGTGCATAATTCTTGGCATAGTGACTACTCAGTTACGGCAACTGAATTTTCCTAAATTTATATTAAATTTACGAAACAGTAACTAAAATTTATGAAAAAGTATCTTAACTTTCTGAAAACGTAACTAAATTTTCAGTTACGTGCAACTGTATGTAATACTTTATTTATACTTGAACGTAAAAATATTTCTCTTACCGTTTTGCAATTTTAAGTTACTAGTTTCAGAATGTTCAGTTACAAGTTTTTGAATGTTCAGTTATAAGCATCGTAAAATTATGTTATTTGAACCGAGTATGTAGTTTTTGAATTTTTGAATTCCGTAATTCAATTCTCTTAAATTTTTCCTTTTACAAAAATACAACTGAAATTTATAAAAATGTAACTGAAATTTCAGTTACGATAAATGATGCATAAAACTTCAATCGCACATCAGTGAAAATTACCATGTAAATTTTTAACAGTGCAGAAATGCATTTGTAGATTCAGGAAAATGTTTTTTCATAGTATATATGAGCCAAGAAAAGGCCTATTTCAGTGAATAAAATTAAGTTTTGTTGTGTGAATTAAATATTAAATATTAGTATAAATTAAAATATTAAAAGTGTCATATATAGGTCCTTAAATTGGTCCATCAGAATGCACACAACAAAAATTGGGCTCAATCGGTTATAAATTGTAGTTTTGAGAAGGTTTTTCATCTCTCCTCTAAAATTAGGTTGAATGAACTTGGGACCTTTTCGCTTTCCATGATTGTTACAATAAAAGAAAACATGCTAAAATGTATTTTACATATTTTACAATATTGTCATACAAATCCAAAGTTTTTAATATTTTTTTAAGTAATATAAAATCTATAAGAATTGAATTTTACTTATTGGAAAAGATATATAATTTTTAGATTATTAGCGAATTGCTGATGGTGATTTGTGCATTCTGGCATCTATTCGCATGGTATGAGACGAATATAAGCCATAAAGGGGGCAAAGTGACGTATGGAAGGCTCTGCACCGGAATCACCGAGACAGACGGGACTTGATGGAGTACTCCAAGATTTCCCATGCTCGTATCCACCGTTCACAGCCCACTTGTCCACTGACCAGGCCTTCCACTGTTTGCTGACCCCTGAATAACGCGGCTTACCTCGGTGAGACTCCTCTTATCGAGGAAATATCATTTTATTTCATTTATGACCATATTGTCCAAGGGGGATCCCCGTCTCTGTCCTTTCTTGGCTAGCTGGCTACTGTTTTATGGGGATTTCGGAAGTTATTGATACGTCCGAGCCGTACTTACTCATCCGACCCAATATTGAATCTCTACGACCGACTTTCGATTTATGGATAAAGAAACCTCTTTTGTGCGATTCGGATTTTCACGACAATCGGATGACATATCGTTATTTCTCATGAAGAGGTAATCTCACCTCACAAAAGTCTCCTCTCTCAATTCTTTTTATTTTATATCGAAAATAGTTCAAGACAAGCTTTCAAAATTCAACCCTTGAAATAGTCTATTGATTTTGATTTAATATCAGATCATAATAATTATAGGGAGTACAGTAGTTTAATCGTTCAATTTTAAAGGGAAAATAGGGGATTTCTTTTTTGAAAAACGGGATTTTTCAAAAAGGACATTTTTCAAATACCAAGGCAGCCAATAATAAATATTAACAAAAGCAGCATTTTTATAAGAAAATAAATTCCAAAATATTTTAGAATATCTATGAAACTTATAATAGATTTTGGGGTATTTTTGAAAATTTTAGAAGAAGCATGTGAAAATTGTGATATGGTTTTTATGGAGCCCTGAATAGTTTTGCCCACTGTTAGTAGGACAACCACTTGGAAAACCGAGAAAACTAATAGGGATCCTGTTAGTTTGGTTATGAAAAATTCTTAGGGACCCTAAAGCGGCATTCTGACGAGGTCCCGAACAAGTGCCCATATTCATTCCCGAATATTATGCATTTATCATGGAACCCTTTGGTGGGCCCTTCACGGGCCAAGCCAGTTTACCATAAAAGCAAACAAATTAAAGATAAATGCGTTTTTTTGGTAAAAATGATGTTTACAGGATCCGCAAGCCCCATGAAGTTTAACACGTATTTCCCATAAGAAAAAAAGACGTTTTTGTAAATTTTATTCAGAATCGTCAGTATTAGGTAAATCGAATTGAAACTCAACATTTCTCTGCACAATTATCTATAGAATACAAATAAATAATTACTTTTTAAATATCACCCCTATAAGTCTGTTTTATAGGGTCCCAAAAAAAACCCATAAGTGAAAAATATGGTTTTGCGAGTTTTTGCCGCTAATTATAATTTTTTTTGCGGTTTTTAAAATAAAAATTGTTTCTAATACACAAATTTCCATTGATAATTAGATGTTTAAATAAATTGTTTAAACAAATTATTGTTGTTTATAAGAATTTTCTCTTAGTGTAGGGTTAGAAAGTCGCGGTTTTTTCGGATTTTTTCAACTTTTCAGTTAGTGCGAGACAATAATCAATTAAAGTTAACAGAAATAAGTTTATAAACAATTTATTATTATTTATAACAATATTCTCTTAGAATAATACTAGAAAGATGCGGTGTTTTCTAAAATTTTCCACGTTTTGTCCACTTTTTAATTAGAATGAGGGAATAATTAATGCAATTTAGCAAAAATAATTTTTTAAACAATATCTTATTATTTTTAATAATACTTTTTTTGAATAATGCTAGAGTGTTGCGGTTTTTTGTGAAATTTTCAACTTTTTGGCCACTTTTCATTTAGAGTGAGGTAATAATTAATGAAATTTATCAAAAATAATTGTTCAAACAAATTATTATTATTTATAACTATCTTCTTCTATATTAAGGCTAGACAGTTGCGGTTTTTTTCTGTAATTTTTAACTTTTTGTCCACTTTTTACTTAGTGGGGTAATAATTAATGCATTTTAACAAACATAATTGCTTAAACAATTCATTATTATCTATAACAATATTTTCTTAGAATAATGCTAGAAAGTTGCGGTTTTTTCTAGAATATTCAACTTTTTGTCAACTTTGCGCTTAAAGTGAGTTAATAATTAACGCAATTTAACAAACATAATTTTGAGGTAATAATAATTAATGCCAGTTTACCCTTTAACAGCCACTGTTGCAGTTGAGCAACGTTCACTGTTTTCAATTTTCTTAAATTTTCATGTAATAAACTTAGAATTCTGCAAAATAAATACGCGAATTAGATCAAAGTGGTCTATTCTGCATTTCGTAAGGTAGTTGTAATTTATCGTATACTTAATAGAAGCCGAGAAAACTCAAAAAATAAAAAATAAACTTTTATTGCAGAAAACAGTCAAAAATTGACCATATATTATTCCTGAATTTTTTCAGAATTTTTAAACAACGGATTTTAGGCTTGGCCGTTAAAGGGTTAACAAACATAATTATTTAAACAATTTATTATTGTCTATAACTATCTTCTTTTAGAGTAATGCTAGAAAGTTGCGTTTTTTTTAAATCTTCTGTTTTGCTTTGACTTTTTTGTTATGAACAAATAATAAATGAATATCAACAAGAATCATTTTTTAAATAGTATTCTATTTTTTTCAAAGTGAAGTATTTTTACTCTTTTGCTAATGTTTTAAAAATATTAATTTAAACAAAAAGGCTATCTTACAGTAGAAATAAACATAAAGGATGGAATAATTAGGAGTAGGTGGACGGAGTGGGTCAGTAAAAATTTTGTTTTGAATTACAACACAAAGTTTATTGGAAAGCGTAAAAGAAAAGTTTGGAATTGCACACATTTTAGTATCAGCCCCACCCCCTTCTACTACCCTAGAGAAAACATGTTGTCATCGATGATAATATACATATATAGAGATCGAAAGGGCCTCAATCACATAATTGTTTATAACATAATATTATTAAAAATAATACTAAATTATTTAAACAATTATGCTTGTTAACTTGAAATAATTATTATCTCACTCTAATTGAAAAGTGGGCAAAAGGTGGAAAATTTTAGAAAAACCGTCACTTTCTAACATTTTCCTAAGAGGATATTGTTATAAATAGTAATAAATTCTTTAAACAATTATGTTTGTTAACTTGCATTAATTATTACCTCAATAAGTGACAAGTGGACAAAAAGTTAAAAATTTCAGGAAAAAACCGCAACTAGCTAGCATTAATATAGGAGAAGATAGTTATAAACAATAATAATTTGTTTAAACAATTATTTTTTCTTAATTGTATTAATTATTACTTCACTCTAAGTGAAAAGTAGACAAAGAGTTGAAAATTTTAGAAAAAACCACAACACTATAACATTATTCAAGGAGAGTATTATTAAAAATAATAATAAATTGTTTAAACAATTATTTTTGTTCATTCGAATTAATTATTACCTCTCTCTAATTGAAAACTGGACAAAAAATGGAAAATTTTAGAAAAAGCCGCAACTTTCTAGCATTATTCTAGGAGAATAAAGTTATAAATAATAATAAATTGTTTAAACAATTATTTTTGTTAACTTTAATTGATTATTGCCTCGCTCTAACTAAAAAGATGAAAAATTTTGGAAAATCGCGACTTTCTAACTCTATTCTAAGAGAAAATTACTCTAAACAATAATAAATTGTTTAAAAAATTTATTTAAACATCTTATTATTAATAGAAAATAATGCTTTGTGTATTAGAACCAATTTGTTTTTAAAAAAACCGCAAAAATATCAAAATAAGCGCCAAAAACTCGCAAACCCCAATATTTCACTTGTGAGGTTGTTTGGGACCCTATAAAACAGAATTATGGGGATATTTTAAAAGTAATTTTTGATTCGTATTCTATGGCTAATTGTAAAGAAAAGGGTTGAGTTTCAACTCGATTTACCTAATATTGACGATTCTGAATAAAATTTACAGAAACGTATTTTTTTCTTATGGGAAATACGTGTTAAACTTCATGGGGCTTTCGGAACCTCTAAGTATCATTTTTTAACGCATTTATTTTTTGTGGACTCGAACGAATTTGGTGTTGATATGCGTGAAAATTCGAATAAAGAATTTGGACCACTCTAATGGGCCACGTTAGGTCTTCATGAGAAAATTGTTCTAATTTTTACGCGAGGAAAACTGTTGTGGCAAGAGCTCCATTTTTAATAGGAATTATTGGGGCAATTTCCACACGAGAGATTTTAGAATTTAGATTAATGCGTAACAGATGAGTGTCCCTAATAGGCAAGATTTAATCGTTTTCCAATAGACTATACCACTACACTAAACCAATTCAAGAATCCATTCATGGTCTGGATTCCGATGTCAAAACGTTGATAATTTTATGGACAGATAAAATTACGCTAAGTTGACTTTTCTTGGCTATAGGAGTATAGCTGATAGCAGTAGTGGATGAAGAAGGTAAATAAGTGGTTCGCGTTCTACGTTACAAGACGCGTTTAAGCGTATGGCTACGTGCACCACGTTTCGCACGACAGGAAAATATGGAGCGAACGGAATTCCACAAGCGTTTCAATTCCACTCGCCTCGATTAGGTCAGCCCGTTTATAATGCGAATGGCCGCCTCATTCCATATTCCAGGAAGCGCGCTCTTTCGATATTTCTTCGTGTACGATCCTCTGGTTATTCAAGCACCCTGAGCCTGAAAGTACATTGGGCCTAGGTTGGATTTGGATACCAACATCCCTTTGCGAAAGCCTCCATTGATGCCTTTTGGGGAAAAGTTTGAAAGGTCGTTATATACCCACTCGCGAGGCCATAAAATGACACTTTCAGAGCTGGGGAAATTCAACTTGTCCGCGGTTGATAGAACGTACATCAAAAGGCATAAAATAAGGGAGACGAATGCGCCATAACGGAGCAAGGGGTTCGGTTCGGCCCATGGGATTCAAGGTGAATGAGGAGGGGAGGCTGTGTGTGTACATATGCAAGAAACGCTCAACTCGAGAGACATCAGCCTGGTAATATTTCCATATTCCGATATCGAATAAATGGATCGTTGCCTCGCGCCCGACGAGCGCATAAATCCTCTCAGACCTATCATGCATCACGAAGTCGAAACCTCGCAGTCTTATGGGGTGTGTCAGGTGCCCCCACGTCCTTCTGTATTCGTTAGGCTCTCTTCTAGCTCGTCTTCCTTCTTCTCATCTTGTTTCCAGGTCAAAGACTTTTCGAATTGTTGCACTTTTTTTATAATTTTGTTTATTTGTCATTTTAATTTTACCTTCTTTCTTCTGATCTTGTTTTTTTTTAAACCTTTGCCAGTTTTTGATAATTTTGTTTGCAATTGATAACTTTGAAGAATCCTATTACCCTGCAGATAAGTATATTAGAAAATCGCAGGATATCATTCTAATCGATAGTTCAATGAGAAATGAAAAAACAAAAGACTATGACAATAGAATAAATGATCCACTTCAGATAAAAAGGGAGTTGTGCAGTTGGTCAGTTCAAATTTTCAATGCAAATTAGTAAATTTTTGGCAACATTTAGAACATTGAATTTTTCGAAATTGAGTTTAATTCAAGAATTTGAAGCCGAATAATTTCGATTTCGAGAAATCTTACATTCAAAGAGAGCGTAGAAGCTTCAATTTCTTCTTGACTTAAACTCTGGAATCCGGAAAATAAAGTCTAAAAAGTAAATTGAATCGCGTAGGGTTCGAGTGAAATAAAATCATAATTCTTGTATTAAAGCTAACTTCATTTTATAACACGACTGAGAACAAGTTCACTAATTGTCCTCAGGATATCGTGATAAGGAAATAGTAAATTGGCTTAAGGAGAAAATAATTGTTGGACGAAATTCCAACAATTCGCACTAGAAGCTACAGCTTTTTAATTTAAAAAAACAATATTAGTCTAAATTGAAGTTTCAGGAAGTCTGAATTGAAATAATCGCTAATTGTGGATTTAAGAAACTTTTTTTAAAAATCGGGCATTTAATAATTCTTAACTTATCCCTGACAATAAGGAAACCGTTACAACTCAATTTCGAAAAATTCAATGTTCTAAGCGTGGCCAAAAAGGTACCAATTAGCATTAAAAATTCGAACTGACCAACTGCACATTTATAGATCAAAATAATATCGCTGCAGATTAAAATAATGCCACACACTCAGAAAACACATTTCGTTCATTCAAAAAAATCGTTTAATTTACTCAAGGGATTAACCACTAGCAATTTTGATGTACACATGAATTCAAGAATTCAAAAAATTAAAAATAATTCAAAAGATTTCAAATAATTCAAAAGAATTTAAAGAATCAATTTTAAAGATTTGAAGATCAAATTTTTGTTGAGTTGGCCAAACTTGTTTGCTGGTATCAACTCACGAATTTTATTGAGTCATTTGGTTAATTCTAACAAATATTTTGTTGACTCGATCCAATATTTTGTTAATTGAACCAAATGTTTTGGATGAGTCCACTAAATTATTTAGGTTTGGTTAAATCAATTAAAACTTTTGGTAAACCAAAATTTTTATGAACCAACGAATTTGGTTAGGTCAACTAAATATTTTTTGTTCATAGTAAAAAATAATACTTAAAATTGTTCAAGGTTAAATTGTTTTGCATTAAATTCAGTAAAATTAATTTGGATTTAAGCAAAATTGATTTGATTTTAAGTCAAATTTGTCTAAATTTACACTTAGAAAAATTTTCTTTGAATCAAACACACTGTTTTTTTTAATAGACATATATATTTAGTTATTTTAAACAAATTGTAGTTGATTCAAATAAATATTTATTTGATTTGAATAAACTGTTGGTTTACCCTAATAAATTTTTTGATCGACCAAAAAATTTGGTTGAACAAACTAAATTTTTGATTGAGTTAATTGAAACGTTAGTTAAATCAACAAAAAGTTTGATTGACCATATAGCAATTCATTTATTTAGATGATTGAACCAAATTTTGGTTAAGTCGAACAAACTTTTTTCTGAGTGTAAGACTCAATTCTGAAATTCAGTTACACTCAGAAAAAATTTTATTTGAATCAAACACACTGTTTTTTGAATAAATACAAAGGATTCAAAATTCAAAATTTAATCTCCTTTTTTTGGTCTTACGGTCCAATGTTCATTCATATCATAAATACAAAGGTTTGGTTATTTCAAAAAAATTTTAGTTGATTCAAATAAATATTTATTTGATTTGAATAAACGTTTGGTTTAATCTAATAAATTTTTTGATCGAACAAAAACTTTGGTTGAATGAACCAAATTTTTTATTAAGTCAATTGAAACGTTGGTTAAATCAACCAAAAGTTTGCTTTTGTTGATCCAATTTAGTTCAACCAAATTTTGGTTGAATCAAAAAAACTTTTTTCTGAGTGTAACGTGGTGTTAAATTTAGACTAATATTGCTTCAATCCAGACAAATTTTACTGAATATAATCCAAACCATTTTAAGGTGTGGCAATTTTAAGTATTTTTTTACTGTGATCCTTATAATAAAGCATATCATTTAGTTGAACCAACAAACATTTTATTGAAAACAAAATATTTTTCTGAGTGCGCGATTAAGGGTATTTGATATCTTATGATGTCACGAATTACCGACCGATTTTTTATTTATATTCAGCGGGTTTATTAAGAGAGAAATGCAAATATAATACTGAAATTTGAGGAAATAATAAGGAATATATCAAGGAATCGATGTCTGGTGCGTTTCAATTTTTATTTTGAAAACAAATTATTTTTGAAAAAAAATTTTTTTCCGAAATAAAAACTGAAACGCACCAGACATCGATGCCTAAATATATTCTTTATTATTTCCCAAAATTTCAGCATTATATTTGCATTTACCATAGATCTTAAAAAGATTATAAAAATCGACCGCCGTCTCATTATAAACCCGCTGAATGTAAATAAAAAATCGGTCGGTAGTTCGTGACGTCATTATGTATCACACACCCTTAACTGTGATTATGAGAGTATCCAAACCACTTTTTCACGAATACCAAAAGTGAAAAAAATGAAGAAAAAAATGAAAATCTGGATCAGTTAAAAATGACTGATTTAGAAGCAAGAAATCAGTCATACTGATTTACAGAAAAAAAATTTTGGTTTTAGGAAAGATGGTTTTCTTTTAGGACAAATCGTTCTTCTTTAAAGCCCAAAAATGAGCTTAGGGTCTAGTTTTAAGATGCAAAATGGGCCTAATTCAAGGTGTAACAAAAATAAGCTGTAAAGGGTCGTGCATAAATTACGTAAACTCCTTTGCGTGGTGGGGTGGGTCAACGATTTTTCTATACTGCCTTACATGAGGGGGGGGGAGGGTAAGTTGTCGAAAACATTTCTCACGTAAGATTTTTTTCCAAGCTGCGAATAACTAAAAATCAAAAGTAAAACAGACTTTTATGTGGAAACAGCTGTTTGTCAGCGCGATCTAGTGTTGAAATTTCCAATACATAAATGGCCTTTTTACGAAAGAAATCAGCGTGTATATGTGCATATACCAGGGGTGTTAGTTGAAGTTTGCCGGTTTTTTCAATAAAGAAAACACTTAATTCTCAAGGGAATCTCAAA
>JBAGKK010320439.1:0-19687 GCA_037177015.1 Euceroptres primus
TAATGATGTCACAAATTACCGACCGATTTTTTATTTATATTCAGCGGGTTTATTAAGAGAGAAATGCAAATATAATGATGAAATTTAAGAAATAATAAGGAATATATCAAGGAATCGATGTCTGGTGCGTTTTAATTTTAATTTTGAATAAAAACTATTTTGGAATTTTTTTTTCAAAATAAAAACTGAAACGCACCAGACATCGATGCCTAAATATATTCTTTATTATTTCCCAGAATTTCAGCATTATATTTGCATTTCTCTCTTAATAAAGGCCAGGATGTCTAGCGTTTCTCCTTAAAAAAATTTCAGGACTTTTTCAGGTTTTTCAGGTAAAACATAAATTTTTCCCGGTATCATTTTTAATTATTACCATAAATTTTTATGGAAAAAATCTTTTTTTCTTGAACCTGAACGATAGAAATAATTTATATAACTAAATGAACCATATAAAATGTATATTATATGATTTATGAAATTCTTCAGTTTAGCTATTTATCTATCTATCTACTAGTATTTATCTGTATAAGCTCAATAAACTATTTTTTAAGAAAATACTCTCTAAGAAGAATTAGTAGTTTTTTACTAAGTAAGTTATCTAGTAAGCGTTTTACTTTTCTTTAATAAAAAGATTACTATTTTTCATTTTAAAAAACTACAAATTCATTTAGTAATCTAACTAAATGAATTTATTAGTAAGCCTTACTAAGAGAATATGTAGTTTTCTACAAAAGCTTACTAAAGCAATTGATAAACGGCTTCTCCTGACTTCAATCCGGGTTGCTACAAAATTCCAATTCCAAAATTCCCTGACTTCCCCTGATGAATTTTTCATTTGCCCTTACTGTTAAATGCCCTTATAATTAAAATTATAATTATATCATACAAGGATCACAGTGATTCAGCAGTTCAATGTTACGGGAAATATGAGATTTTTTTCGAAAAAGGGGATTTTAAAAAAAAGAGGGAATTTTTTTTCTTTTAAAAATACCAATTCAATACCAATTTCAAATACGAATAGCAATTCTCCAGAATCTTAAAAAATCCTCAAAAATCTTAGATTCCTGTCTAGAATCTAATAAAACACTCCTCAAATTTCTAAACTTTTAGAATCTTTGGAATGCTCTAGAATTTTCAAAAATCCTTCATGACTTCTGGAGTTTTCAACAATCTTCTATAATATTATTGACTTTCCATAAACTTGTAAATTCATTTAATCTTTTAAAATTCCAAAAAACTCTCTACAATCTAGATTTTTGAGTGTTTTAGAATCTCGCAGAGAACTTCCTGATTCTTTCAAATTCTCCCATTGAGTTCGAAAATCTTCTAGTCACTTCCAGAATTTTTTGAAGAATCAAAAAGTCTACAGAATTTTAAGAAGATTCTGAAAACAGTCTAGAAGATTCTAAAAACAGTCTAGAAGATTCTTCAAGATTATCAGTCTTTTCAGAGGGTTCTAAAGGATTCTGCAGAATTCTGGAAATTCTAAAACACTTCAGAATAATGTGCTTGAAATTCTGAAAGTTCAAATGAACGAAATCTTTATTTGATTTCCTTTTAAACTCAAATTTGTTCTAAAATATTGGTTTATTAATTTAGAGACTAATGTAATCATAAAGAAGCTCATGATATTTCTCTTTATTTTCTAGATTGAACAATATTTCAAGATAAATTTGAGTTAAGAAAGAAAGTTCGTTGATTTGAACGTTCAAAACTTCAGGTACATTTCAGAATATTTTTTATGATTCTAGAAGATTTTAGAAGATCATGGGAGAGTTCAGAAAATTTTAGACGATTTTAGAAGATTCTGGAACATTCTAGTATATTTTGTAGAATATTAAAGAATTTTTCAGAATTCTTTAAGATTGTGTTAAGAATTCTTTAAGATTGTGTCAGATTATTATAGATAAATAAAATTATTTATTTAGAATCAAGAAGGTTCTAAAAGATTATAAAAGAATCCAGAAGAATCTAAATGACTGTAGATTTTAAAACTGCCTAGAATATTTTGGAGAATTTTTACAGATTTCAGATAAGTTTTGAAGATTCTAAAGAATTTGAGCGAATTTCGGTAATCTTTTGTAGACTTTGGAGGATTCTAAAAGATTCTGTAGAAAATTTTGGAAGGTTACAGAAGTATTCAGAAAATTTTAGAAGATTCTGAAAAAGTTTCGTATATGTTGTAGAATATTGAAAAATTTTATAATATATATAATTATACATAATATAATAAGATTAATGTATGAGAGCCCAGAAGATTCTAGAACAGTCTCAAATATTTTGGAGAATTTTCAAGGACTTTAAATAAATTTTAAAGATTCTGGAGGACTTTAAGAGATTTCAGAAGACTTTCGTAGATTCTGAAAATTTGGAAATTATGGGATATTTAAGAAAACATTATAAGAGTTTTTGAATGGCATCAGTTTCTACTTCTCCTAATTCTTGGAAAATTATTTGGAAATTTAAATATAAAAAGGGAAAAAAGTGAGAAAAAGGAATGAAACTCTAAAAAAAGTGATTTTAGGAGATTTGGAGAATAAAAGAGCAAAGGGGGAAAAAGGGGGAATAGGGAACTGACTGTGATCCCTGTTTTTGTAATATTATAATTATATAATTATAATAATTGTTAAATTATAATTATAATTGTGGAGATATAATTATAATTTGTTGAATCAAAAAAGTTCCCTGACTCTTTGAAAGTTTTCCCGTACGTTCCCTGATTTTTTCTGCCCATTTTTAAATTCCCTAACTTTCCAGAATTCTCTGACCTGATGTAGCAAGTCTGTCATTTAAAGAAAACTACTCATTCAAATTTAGAGAGATAATAATTCCAGGACTATGAGTGAAATCCAAGGACTTTTTCTGGTTTTTTCAGGTAAAAAAAATTCAAGGACTTTTCCAGGTTTTCAAGGATTTCCAAAACGCCAGGCACCCTGAATAAACCCGCTGTATGTAAATAAAAAATCGATCGGTGATTCGTGACGTCATTATGTATCATATACCCTTAACAATAGGAGATCATTAGTTAAGGTTAAAATTCAATTACACATTACACATAAGTAATTTTGTATTGATCGAAAATACCTTTTTTCTTTTAAGTATAAAATCGAAAAATTCCAACTTTTTGATTTTTCACCCAAATACAATCAAATTTTTTACAGGAAAAAAATACTGAACTGAATTTGAATATGAAACTTGCTAAAAAAATTTAATTTTTGGTTCAGAATAGAGAAATTTTTTTCTAAATTCAAAAGCAGGTTTCTGCTTCAGTAAGCAGAAACAAGTTAAAGTTGAAAAGTTAATATTGATATTGATACTGATTTATTGATATTCATATTGAAATTAATATTCGCATTTCTATTTCAATTAGGTGGTTCCTTATTTTTACATTTATTTGAACAAGATTTACCCATATGACTTAAGTTTCGTTAAATGCAATGTTTTAAACTTACTGTTTTAAAGTTGCATATTCTATTTTCAATGTTTGAATATTTTAGTAGAACAATTTTTGAACTTATTTACATTTTTTAGGCGACTAAGAACCGTCCTTTCCCGAAAATTCAATTTCATGAACAGAACCAAAGTTTGGGGCTGTCTCTGTTTACAGATTTTTTTAAATATTAAGAATTTACATTTCTCAAAAAACCATTTTATGCAAAGAAAAATTAATTTTTGTAAAAGTTCAAACCTGAACTTAAAGAGCCAGAAAGTAGAATTTAGGCAATTTGCATTTCAGGTTTGAACCAGTTTTTTTTGCAAAGAAAAATTATTCTTTGCATAAAAAGGTTTATTGTATTTTTAGTCTCGACCTTTTTTGACTGATGAGGGTCCAAAATTGTGACCGAAACGTCTCAATTTAAAAATTTGTCGTTGCTGATTTGACCTTCATTTCCACGACTTGATTTGCTTTGCAATAAAAAGGTTTGTTGAGAAATGTAAATTCTTAATATTTCAAAATTATTAACATTAATATTAATATAATTTTCAAGTGTTTAATATTTTTAATTTAACAGTGAAATTTGAACATGTTTTTATGAATTTCATTGGACGAAACCTCAATTACTTTAAATTTAAAAGAAGCAACAATATATTTTATTTGAAATGAAATAAAAATGTAAAATTTATTTTGTTTTTCGAAATCGTAAGAAATGTTTGCATAAAGATTATTAATTAGGATAATTCGTCCAGTATTTGTGAAACGTATAAATTAAAGAGATCTAGTTGGCTACACCGGAGATTGCGATTCTCTATTACGAGCTCTTCAGGAATCGTAATCGTTTCAGTGAGCACTATTCCCACAGGAATTCCTTTGTGGCCATATCCGTTTCTCCGAATTACGCGAAGTCGTATCTATAATCAAAAGCGAAATTTTCCTCATGCATGTTTCTCATATCAACCGTGCCAATTGTTCACAACTCTTAGATATACTATTCGATATTGAAACGCAAATAAATGTAACCCACATTTTAAAACAGAAAATACTTCAAAATTGAAAATAAATCAAAATTTCCTACGTACTTTTATTTGAGAAGTTTTAAAAAAATTATAATTGTCATATTATCATTTAATAAATTAATAATTGTCATATTATCATTTAATAAATTAATAATTGTCATATTATCATTTAATAACTTAATAATTATCATTAACTTGCAATCATTAATTATTCATACATTTTTCATGATCTAAATCCGACATAAAATTTCAAATTGATTCATGCTAATTAATATATTTAATTTTTAGTTTTAATATCGGTTGAAGTTTTTATCTGAAATTTAAAAATGAGGACAATTTTTGAAAGTCACGTTCATGTTTAGAGCGAGAGATCTATTGTGGAAATCCCGCATACAAGGTAAGAGAATAATGCTGATGACATAGTAGCTAGTTTCTTTGAAGACCAGTGAGGATCTATAGTAGACATGGAATATGAATGGAAACTATGTTTCAACAAAGTTGAATAGTTGAATACGTTTGTTACGTAAAGGTATGATATTCAATTTAGCACAATTCCTCGCGTGGTGCTTTCATTGTAGTTTAATTCTATTATTGCATGCTCAGAGCACAAAAAAAATAATTTAGCTTCACTGAATGCAGACCTTGAATGCTTCAATGCTCAAAGACAGGCTTTCGCTATATTCACTTAAATGGCTTCCTTCTCCAGAATCTGTTAATCTTCTTAACGATACATCCCATATTAAGATGAATAAACAATTCCCCAATTTCTCCAATAAAAAAAAACAATTTGGGAAAATAAAACAGATCAAATATCCATGTCGGTTGGTATTTCAAGATTTTCTAATTGTTTCAAGATTTTCTTATTGTTTCAAGATTTTCTAATTGTTTCAAGATTTTCTAATTGTTTCAAGATTTTCTAATTGTTTCAAGATTTTCTAATTGTTTCAAGATTTCCTAATTATTAATCAACAAGATTTCCTAAAATTGCTTTTCGTACTTTCAATTAGATTTTTCTCCTTTGTTTTCATTCAAATATTGAAGCAAACAGAAATTAATGTTTGACATATATTGGTCAATAAATCAAAACTTTTTTATGCCATTTGAAAAAAATTGGGAAGAGTTTCTGTCACCAAGTGGAAAATATTGGAGGAAAATATTCGATTTCGAAAATTCGAGTTTTAATTTTTAGGCACCACCCTATAAGGTGGAGGCTAAATTAACTCAGTTTTTTATTCTCCTTTTTTTCTATGAGAAATGTCAAATTTTCTTAATTTATAAAATAGAAACATAAAAAATTTTAAACTTCTTACCTTGGTATTTTTCGCGTAGTACAAAGTTCGCCCCTTCAACTTGAAGTACCTCTTCTTCCACCGTTGAAAAGTCCACGTCTGTTTCATAAGATATCCCTCTTTCGTACAACTTATCTGAAACGAAACAGGAAAATGGATGAGCGAACAGGCGAGAAAAATTAAAGGCAACAGGTGAAAGTGACGTTTCCGAGATAATCCTTCATGGAAGACTTTCTGCGAAAAAAGAGTATAAAAATCGCAACTTTTTATCCTCCCTAATAGATTACATGAAATTTAATTTAAATTAAAAATAATTTAAACAAAAATATTTTACATTAAAAAAGGTTCAGGTTCTCTTATTCGAGTTAATTAAAAAAGTCGCTGAATTATTTACTCGAATGAGAAATATTTTGATTACGATTGCTTGTCTCTCTAAAAATGAAATCATCCCTATTATTAAATTCCTCGTCACTCGAAAAAAAGAATATAAGCTAAAAAATTAAAATAAAAAATTTAATTTCTCTCTTCCACCATAATATATTTACTTTTCCTAATTATTGGAAACTTCTTTTGAATCAATCGTTTCATTCTGCTCCCGTGGCGTAAAAAAATTCACTTGAAACTTTGCTGGCTTGAAATATTTAATTAAACTTAAAAATAAACCTTGTTTTATAACGAACTGAACATTCCACTCATTCCAGCGAAATGTTTTACTCCCAAATAGACTTCCAAATTAAAGAATAAAGGATTTAAAAAAAAGGAATGTTAAATTTGATCTCTCTATTGGGCATTTATGTGAAAATAATTGATGAGAGTTCAAATAGAATTCTCTTGAGCGAAAATAGTGTTTATATTAGCAGATAAAATTAAATTTTAACAGGTTCTCTTCTCGAATGGACAAAACCTTTCACCTTTAACAGTTAAAATGGAATTTTTTCCCCCACTAAATCTCAATTAGAGAAGTCCGTAAATAATGAGATAATGAAAATCGATTAGATGCAAAGATGTAGTTCCATTATAATTTATAAAGTTTGCAGTCATGAGAGTTGGTGCTAACTTCGATAAACTGTGTTACGACAACCTAATATCGATTAGTTCGATGTTGCTAAAGTTTCAACGGCTTAATGAAAAGGCCTCAGGACCACAAGGACGCAAAGTAAATATTTTTGAAATCGATTTCCCTTGTAGATAATTTCGACAAACATGGTATGTTGTTTTTTAAATTTACCGCCGCAAACTCCACTTCGAATTATTTTCAACGATCTTTTTTATAGTATCGCACTTTCAGTGTTCATTAGACCTTTTATAATTATATTTTATTAATTTTAATTTTCCAATTGATGCAAAGCTTTCGATCCCACAAAGCATTCAAAAAATGTTTAATAAAATGGAAATATGAATATTTCCAAGGCCTGAAGTTTTTTGTTTACATTTTCTTGATTATCAGCAACAAATTTTTTATATCCTTGATAATTTTGCACAACTTTTTAAAAGGACTTTTCCCCTTAAGAATTAAGAGCACAAATAACGATTATCAATACTCTCATCTGCTGAATAGATCTTTCTTTGGATAACTGTTCAGAGAAAGTTCAGATAATTGTATCGAAAGTCTAGAATATAATTTGTCAGTCGATAATAGCTATTGTATAGAAAGGTCAAAGCTCCTCCAGGTCTTGTAACGAATTAACAAGGCAATTCTTTTTTTTTAGATTTGAGACCTCAAATTACGACGCACGTAACTCCCTCGCTTTCCCCGGAACAACGCATAAAAAAGTTCACAAAAGAAGACTACCGTATTAAAAATTTCCTGTGAGTTAATTTTATTCCTGGGTTTTTGTTTGAAAATGTAATTTCCCAAGTCCAAGCTTCGCCGAAATATAATTTGAAAGTTGAATGTAACATGATTATACGGAATAGAGAAGGCGCATGCTGGTGGATGGCAATTACATTTTAATTAGCTAATTGGACGACGCTTACTCGCTTTTGATGAAAGAAAAGTATATCATCCAATTTAATTATGCGATTATTCGTAACGCATACCCCAGAGCATTGTTCAAATCTAGTATCTACGAAATTGCAGGCAAAACGTTTCTGCAATTGTTAGAAAATCTTTCAATTTTAATCTATTTTAAACATTTTTATTAACCCTATAGCGCCGTAAGTAGCAAATTTGCTACGTTGCACAGTGGTTCAGACATGGATTTGGATATATGACAAAAACAAAAAAATCCATGACATTTCAATCCTTAAATTTTAATCTATTTTAAACATTTTTATTAACCCTATAGCGCCGTATGTAGCAAATTTGCTACGTTGCATAGTGGTTCAGAATTGAATTTTTGTGGACAAATCAGTCTACAGGTCACCATTTTTATCCGATTTAGACGTTTAATTTTTTTTTAATTAAAGCTGAATAAATTCCTCAGTGATCCCTCGAGAATTTTTTATTTTTTGCTTTTTATAAACTCTATGGAAACAATAATAGTAGAAAAAATGTTATTTTCAGAAAAATCATTATTTTAAACCGTGAAAAATGGTTTGTGTAAACTGAATATCAAGTAAAATCAATTCACTTGCAATTAAAGTACGTAAAAAATTGATTTGATAAATAACTTAATTGTTATAAACAACTTTTATAAACAATTACTCTAATGTGCCATTTTAGCACGAGAAAAACTGTTTCTTCGATATAATTGCTGAAAATTACGAAAGTGTCTTCTAGTAACAAAACATTGACAAAAATAAAAAATTGTTATAGCTATAAACAAATTTTATAAACATATACTCAAATTTGATACTTTCAAGTATAAAAAAATTATTTTCTGGCTCAAAATTTTTGGGATTTGTTATGAAAGTGTCAGCTAGTAACAAAACGTTGAGAAAAATGAGTAATTGTTATTGTTATAAACAAATACTCAAATTTGACATTTTCAAGCAGAAAAAAATATTTTCTGGCTCAAAATAAACAAATACTCAAATTTAATATTTTCAAGCAGAAAAAAATATTTTCTGACTTAAAATAAACAAATACTCAAATTTGATATTTTTAAGCAGAAAAAAATATTTTCCGGCTTAAAATTACCGCTATTCATTATACAAGTTTAGTAAAAATATATTGACAAACATCAACATTTTCTACGAAATATATTGACAAAAATTAAGAATTTTTATTTTTATAACAAAATTTTATAAATAAATACTCGAATTTGACATTTTAAGCTGAGTAAAGCTGTGTGTTCGTTCATACATTTTATTTTTAACAATAATCTGTCATTATTACAAATGTATTATTTTTGTTGATAACGATACAAAGCTGTAATCAAAAAAATAATACATTAGTATTATTGTTATCAAAAATATTATCAAAAATAACAATTACGGATTATTGTTAAAAATAAAATGTATGAAGAAATACACAGCTCTACCCAGCTTAAAATGTCAAATTCGAATATTTGTTTATAACAATAAAAATTCTTAATTTTTGTCAATATATTGTTACTGAGACGTTCATAACGAACTGCAGTAATTTTAAGGCAATTTTCGCGTATTTGTTTATAACAATAATAATTATTAATTCTTTTCACTATTTTGTTATTGGCTGACACTTTCATAACAAATCTCAGTAATTTTAAGCCAGAAAATATATTTTTTTTTACTTGCAAATGTCAAATTTGAGTATGTTTTCATAAAATTTATTACAAATAGAAAATAAATAATTTATACCTTATAAAATGAAAAATCTATGCCAAATAGACCAATGTTAATAATGTTTGAAGATTATATTTTTTTTAAATATGGTCGCAACTTGGTTTAGACGAAAATCAGTGGATTAACTAATATCTCATATAGGAATTGTGTAGTTCAAATGATTGTAAAATATCGGAAACTTTAACTAATAAGAGTTTAAACGTTCACTACAAGTTTACTTATTAGTTTTTTAAAAACCTAATATAATTTTGTGTGATAATATAAAAATATTTTGCACTTTGTTATCCATTTTTTTTTTTCAAACAAAAAGTCTGAGAAAATTATAATTTTAGTCAATTCTGTTGCGGCATTAAAAAATAGCATCAAAAAATAAAGAAAATTATTTTTTCATAATCTTCACTTTAAAAATTTTTGGTAAACATTAATACGAAAAATGGTGAAACTTTTTCGAAATTTGAATATCTCTAATCAATTGCGCATAAAATTTTATATGAGAAAGTATATCCACTTTTTAAATTATCTATAATTTTCAAGGAGATAACGAGCTTCGAAAACGGAAAATCCCGATTCGCATCAGTGTGCCTGTAGAGAGTGCGTGAAAGGAGTGCGTCTTCTACGGGTTAATTATAAGTAGAAAAATGAAAAGGGTAGAATAAGTATAAAATGAAAATTCTTGATAGGATGCAAAATTTGGAATCTTTGAAAGTAATTTAAAAAATAATAAATTAAAGAATATTTTTCCTTGAGAGAATAAAAGTGAATGGAAATTAATTTTGCAGAGTAAAATGTCAACCACCATTTGACTTGAAAGACCATCACGCTTCAGAAATCCAGATTGTGCCCTCGTTTGGTGACGAACACTTCGTTATGAGTTTACATTCGGAGACGAACGTATACGTCAGGAAATGGGCCAAGTGCAACCTTAATGAAAATCCTCCCACCCGCATAAAGGCCTCAAATAGAAGGTAGATGTGAAATAAACCCGCAAACTCCTACCATTCTCCTTACAATATTCCTCCGATAATAAAACATTCTCAGAATTTTCATCCCCCATTCTATCTATAACCACTCAATTTTTCTATTCTTAACTTAAACCCTATCCTCCGATGAGAGTTTAATCTCGAATTTTTTTCAGTCAGGCTTTAGCTCTGATATTAATTAAAAAATTAAATTAACTTTATTCATGCAATAATATTTTTAAATATATATTTTTTTATTTATTGTAATTAATTGGTAAGTCGTTTCAGCTTCTTAACAACTTTGGAATTTAACAAGGATTCTCCTTTGAAGAATTAAGATCTAACGTAATTTTTATTTTTATTTAAAGAAGTATTAACATAATTTTTATTTTTATTTAAAGAAGAATTAACATAATTTTTATTTTTATTTAAAGAAGTATTAACATAATTTTTATTTTTATTTAAAGAAGTATTAACATAATTTTTATTTTTATTTAAAGAAGTATTAACATAATTTTTATTTTTATTTAAAGAAGTATTAACATAACTTTTATTTTTATTTAAAGAAGTATTAACATAATTTTTATTTTTATTTAAAGAAGTATTATTTTAAAAGTCTTCAAATATGTAAAACTTAATTTAAGAGCTTCAATATTTAAACCATGAAAATACTAAAATTCATCAAGTCATTTGAGCCTAGCAAAAATACTTGTGGTTTAGCCTTCAAAAAAGTATTTAAAAATTTTGAAATCGATCAATGGTTTTTTCGTTTGAAATTTAAAAAAAAAATTAACTATGGCGAATTTTTTTGGGTAACTTTTGCCTGAAGTTTTTTCAGTTTCATCACTAAATCAAAGAAGCGTGCTATCATTTTGTTTTCCTTTAAGAAAAATGTTGTACATAGTTTTTAAAGCGATCCAATTTCGTCAGTTTCACAACCGATTTCAATTTTTCTTTTCTTTCGGATGCTAAACCACACCTTTTTTTTTTGACTGAAATGGCAAATTTATTTTACTAATTACTAATTACTAATAAAAACATTACTAATAAAAATTTAATCTATTGTTGTAAGAAGCCCATTTTTAACCAACCAAGTATCCGAAATTTCTAAAGAATAAAGATTCCAATCTCAAAAACTCATCTTGCCTCTGAAGAAGAAAAATATCTTATATGTATAGAAAGTTTGTGAAGAATATATGATTAAGTCAACTCACCGTGTTCTCTTTGTTGGTGCTGAGCTTGCGATGAAAGCTGCGGGCTGGTTCCATTTCCGCCTCGCTTTCGGAGCTTTCGCCAGTTTCCTTTCCCTCATCATTGGCACACTTTATTTGGTCCTGTGATCCGTTTTTTATATCCTTTGTCCATTCGGCTTCCTTTTTTTGGACTTCAATTTCGAAGTCTTCCATTTCCCCTCCAATTCGAAAGGAGGGGAGAGGAAAAGTTCTTTGTTATCTCCTTCTGGGTTGAGCCGATTCTTTCATCCTTTCTGTTCGCTTTTCAAACAACTACGAACATATTTGCTCAAGTGTTTTAGTAAAACGCTTAATCCTTCTTGAATGAGCCAAAAGCTTGGATGGTTTCCTAACAGGGTCAAGTGTCCAGTAAGCTCTCTTTAATGACCTTCACGATCTTTTAACTCGTGCCTTCCAGGATATCTAAAGAGAAAAACAGTTTTTAAAGCTTTTTAAAAGTCTTTAAAAGAGGGATAAACCTCCTTTTTGTTTAGAAAAGGATTCTTAAAAATTATCCTCAATTTTTCATTAAATTCTTTTTTTATATTAAAACAGATCTTCCAATTCCATTGAAATATCTTTTTCAGAGCTAGCAAATTTTATTGAGAAAACGATTTGTTTGATTTAAACAACAAATTTATTTGAATTTATTTATTTATTTTTAAATTTATTTATTTTATTTCAGGAGGAATTTGATAGACGGAAAAAAAGTTAGTCAAAGTGCTTATTTTCTCAAGTTTTTCATTTTAAACAATTTTTGAAAATCAAATTTTGTTTAGTCAAAATGCGAAAAATTTTATTTTCGATTAAATTTATACGACATCTAAAATTTCAATTGGATAAAAATTACACATTTTTTTCATTCGGAATCTACAGATAAATTTTGGTGAAAAAAACAGTTAAAACTTGGCTAGAGATTCTGAATGCAAAAAATTTGTAATTTTTATTGAATTGAAACTTTTGATGGCTTATTTGATCGGAAATAAAATTTTCCACATTTTTCACCAAAAAAAAACTGTTTACAATTAAAAACCTGAAGAAATAGGCACTTTGACTAACTTTTTTTTCGACTGTCCAATTTCTCCTTAAACAATTTTTTTTATTTAAAAAAGTTTGTTTGGATCAAACAAAATTTGTTCCCAATGATATTTAAAATTTTCAAGTTTTATTTTTAAAAAAATAGCGCATCGTACTATTTTTTTAATATATCGTCGAAATCGTCGAAAAACGTCGAAAAAAATATCGTCGAAAAAATCCATCGATATACAACTGGAATGAAAAGTTTGACTTACAACATAAATAAGAATATCTTGAAATTTAAATAGTAAAATTTTCGGAAATAAAATTTTCCACATTTTCCACACAAAAAAACTGTTTACAATTAAAAATCTGAAGAAATAGGCACTTTAACTAAATTTTTTTTCGACTGTCCAATTTCTCCTTAAACAATTTTTTTTATTTAAAAAAGTTTGTTTGGATCAAACAAAATTTGTTCCCAATGATATTTAAAATTTTTAAGTTTTATTTTTAAAAAAATAGCGCATCGTACTATTTTTTTAATATATCGTCGAAATTATCGAAATATCGTCGAAAAAGTCTATCGATATACAACTGGAATGAAAAGTTTGATTAAAAAAAAAAAAGAATATCTTGAAATTTAAATAATAAAATTTTCCACATTTTCCACACAAAAAAAATTGTTTACAATTAAAAAACTAAAGAAATAGGCACTTTGACTAACTTTTTTTTTGACTGTCCAATTTCTCCTTAAACAATTTTTTTTATTTAACAAAGTTTGTTTGAATCAAACAAAATTTGTTCCCAATGATATTTAAAATTTTCAAGTTTTATTTTTTTAATATATCGTCGAAATCGTCGAAAAAAATATCGTCGAAAAAATCCATCGATATACAACTGGAATGAAAAGTTTAATTTACAACATAAATAAAAATATCTTGAAATTTAAATAATAAAATACATACTTTAGTATTTTCTTGATGATGTTTAACTGAAGTGCCTCAGATTTACTTTCACTGCAAGGATAAATTCTTTCCTTCTTGGCATCGCTGTGGAATTCCAAACTCTTTTCTTGAAAAAAAATTCCCCTTGATTTCTTGATGAACATTTTTCTGAAATATTATTTCAATTATTGCCGTAGGAGAAAAACAACTAAATTTCCATTTGAAATCGAATTTTAGAAATTCACTTCTAAAAATTAAAACTTTACATTTAATTTTTTAAAAAATCAAGTAAGGCAAAAGAACCAAATTTGGATGTCGGTCACTCTTGTTTCTGCCGCAAATAAATATAACTATAAAATAAATTTTTATGAAAAATTTATTTTAACTGTTAAGCTAAAGATATCGCAAAAATTTATTTTATAATTACATTTATTTACGGCAAAAACAAGAGTGATCCGGGATCCGAATTAGGTTCCTTTGCCTTAATGACTTAAAAAATACTTTCACTAGTTTTAAATTAACTAATTCAATGCATTGAAAAATTATCCGGCATGCTTCCAAAAAGAAGGTTTGAACAAAAATCCTACCTGACTGCTTTCGGCCCTCAACTGGAAAAATGCAGCCTCAAAAATAATACAAATGCCAAATGAGATATCAAATTAACAAAACGGATTGAAATATCAACAAAAATCCACTCTAAATTGGTTGATTTATCTCATCTAAACATTATCATCACGAGCACTGTAGTCATAACTAACATAATAACGATTCGAACAACTACTTTTGCAAATATTTCCCTGAGTCGTAAAGCTTTTTGATTTTCTAATTCTTTTTTAAGTTGAAAGTCTAGTGTTTTTTCTGATTAATAACTACAGAGCTCGCTATGTTTTCGGATATAAAAATGCAACTCCGGAATGGCCGTCAGATTCGAGTGTGCGCGTTTCTCTAAAAGCTCGACAAAGCTTGCACTTGCGCAAGATTTAAAATAGCGAAGCTGAGAACATAATGAAAATACAAATTTATCGGTTTGCCATTCACCGAAGCAGGTAACATCTCTTTTAGAAAGTTCCGCAAATAGCAAATTATAAATGCGCAGTTGTAATGAAAAAAGAGGTTGAGACAACCTTGTTTGAGAAACTATTGATTTGAGCTTATTTCTGCGTTCGCAACAAATCAAAAAATTAATATAAAATTCACAAATTGAAACTTAAACAATATTAATATAAATATTTATGAATACTAACTACAAAGTCTTATCAAACTTGGCAAGAGAAAATGATTGAAGACCAGAATTATTTACATCGTCGCTTTATTAGTATTCGTATGGCACGAAGCAACAAGTAAACAAAATATTCTATCATGCACATTATTTTACGAGATGTGGCAAGGATTTTAGGAACTACGACTTCGCTGAGAATGTAGACTTTAGAACGATTTTTCACACCGACGAAAATATCGAAACCAAAATCTATGGCAGGAGATTCTTTGTAATCTATTAATTTTTTAAGCGTAAGACTCATCCACCCTGAAAACTTGTGTCGATTGTTTTGTATGTGCATTATTTACAGTAAAAGTGTACAAAACTGCGAAGCAAGCAGCTTTTTGCTTTATCGTAGAAAATATCTTACTCAAAATACTCGATTTTTCATGATCGATATATATGTAATGAACCAACTAAAATAATAATTAAAACTAGTCGTGGGACTGAAATTATGGATGAAACCATTGATGGAACAATAATTAAATTTAATTTTAAATTTAATACGTGAATGGAAAATAATTACGAAACGTGGATTTAAATATTGTGCTTAGCTTTGTGCTTGTTACAAGATCGAAAGAGAGAAGATTTCGATAAAATAAATTATCCTACACAGCAGAAAACAATTTTGCACTTTTTTCTGTGTTTCTGAGTATTATTCATGTCGTGTGTATCGTCACACAAATGCTTCTCTGAAGTGCAATCGCTCGTGAACGACGAAGCGTTTCCGCTCAAATAATTAAAGTTTGCCAGAGAAGATACAGAGCGTGATAACAGTTTCCGGCCTTCAAAGACACTAGAATCGAGGACACTCTCTTCAAGATTTAGAGAATTCTTTAGTGATTCAGAAAAGTGATTTTCATGAAGATCCAGTTCGTTACCAGTTTCCACTTTTCCACAATCACTGGACCTTTTTGATACTTTGATTTCATCCAAAGGCAAAAAATGCAGTCGGGAAATTTGAAACCAGGAAAAATCTGAATTCGATTCATAAGGATAACTTTTAACCTCCTCTTTAACTGGAACTTCCTCCTCCAAAAGTATTTTAGAATTAAGATCATCATTGGCACGAGTTTTCTTTCTCGAGAGAATGGAAGACAGGCTTTCCTCGAAGAAATTTAAGCTCTCATCCCGAGTGTTACAGTCGAATCGGGATTTCTTGGAGAGGAAATAATTTTGATTACAAACGAGATCCGCAAAAGTGGTCGTTTCAGTTTTGGGTGACGACTGTCACTTGCATGAAAGAAAGAATTGATCGCTTTGCCTTCGATGCTGATACGTAAGAGGCGCAACTAAACGACTGTCCTTGCTTTTATAATACTCGTTAAAGTCCAATCGAACGCTCAGAAGTTGAAGGGAAACGTTTTCTGCGGATGCCAGCATCAAGAGGAATTTTTTCACACGATCCTAAAAAAAAGAAAAATAGAATTATAAACACACAATTAGAAATAAATATCTAGTAAGCAATATTCCGTAAAATCAATTTAGTATTTACCTGATAAGTGGCAGAGAGAACTTTCAATTGTCGCGAGAGTGTTGAGAGATATTTATTGAATGCATTTTGTCGTTCTACATTTTCTGCATCTGTATTATGCGATCGTCCCCATTTGTTTGGCTGTTCGTTCGAATCCTCGATATGCTTCTCAGATTTCAACCTCGCTTCGTATTCCTGCGTCGCTCGAGTTAAGAAAGTGTCTTCGAGATTTTGAAGGTCGAGAATCGGGCTGTATACTGATCGCAAATGGTCTCTTAATTCCTGGAATTCCAAAGAACGAATTAATATTCTATAAATAGACAATGTGAACTCCATAAATACTAAATCTAAATTTCATAACAAATAGAAAACAATAATTTGTTATGAAATGAAAGAAATGAAATGAAATTTAGATTTATTATTCTACCAACTTACACGAGAATTTTCATCCAAAAGAGTCCCTCTTCTCACAGAATCGACAAAGTGATTATGAGCCGCGATTATATCATCAAGAGACGAGGCTTGTCCCAACTGTTTAGCAAAAACATCCCACGAACACTCGATGACCTCGAAAAGGAAATAATACTGCATCTGATGCACCAAATGCACCATACTGCTTGTAATCAGATGAATATGATTTTGAATAGGCAAAACCTCTGTCATTTTTCTGAACATCTTTGCAGATGTTATTTGCTCTTTCCAAATCGCCGATAAAATCGTTTCCATTCGTTTTGCTCGCCAGAGCAAGAAAAAAACTGTCTGATACGTTTGTCTACACGGTTCTAGAATCTGAAATCAGAATAGAAATTTTACAGTTGCTCAAAACTATATCCAAAGCAGGAAAAAAGCTACGAGAAAGGATTCGAGAATTATTTACCGTTCCAATTGGTTCATCGACATTATAATCGAGAGCGAAAACATCCCAGCCGGTTTCATTTTCAGATGATGTGAGTAATCTAACGTCAAGTCGCCTTTGAACGTCAGCATCCTCCAATTTTGTACTCGTTGCTCTAAGCGCCGTTTCCAAAATTGAGGACAAATTGTGAGGGTAAAGAGAATTTGCTGGTTTTGCCAATTCAGGTCTGCAAAAATGTTAAAGATTATAATTTTTCATTCTCATTTTAAATCTCGTTAAAGAGATTTCTTACTCTATTAAATGCATCAGATGCTGAACGAAATGTCCTTGTCCAAGTAGTAAATATCCTTTTATTCCCTGCAAATGATCCATGAGATGATACTGCTTTGTCAAAATTTCAACGACTCTTGTAGAAGTTTCTTTGTAAGCTGCATCCATCATTGTTTGTAATTGTCCATCGGGATCCATATCGAAGAAAGCTTCCACTAAAAAGTAAAATTAAAACTAGAAAATCCTTAACTCTAATTATGAAAATTTCCTATTTTTCTTTCTATCTTTTACATTCCCTAAAACTCACCATTATACTTTTCGTTATCCTCTTTGAAGGCTTCCATGTCTCTTCCCTGAAGCGGAGCGAAGTCCTTGCAAACTTCTCTTAGAAAATTGATGCTCTTTCCAGTCCCGAGGATCTTTTTAGCCTGTGATTTGCTGATAAACGACGGAACCATTTCGTTCCTAACTTGATACTTTTCATGCCACATTCGATCGCCAGCGACATCCGCTCGAGCTTCAATGAAAAATTCTTGATAGGGATCGTCTAGCTCTCCGTCTGTAATCCATCGCATTAGCATATTGTAAAGAGGATGGCAAACACTTTCCAAAATCCTCTTTACGAGAGTTTTCACTCCAGTGTCGCCATGATGGTTAAATTCATAAACTGCAGAAGCCAAAGCGCCGCCTTTCTGGCTCTGACAGACGTTTACAATGCTCGCGAGACGTTTTAGAGTCTGCAAAGGATCGTAAGCCCAGAGATGAAGATGGGAGAGAGTCACACCTTCCAAAGCTAGCGAACTATGTCCTCTGAAAAATATATAAACGTTACATTGTATTAAAAATAAATAGATGGGTCATTCCAAAGGTTTTTTTAAATCGGCTGCGCGACCATGACAGCAATTTAGCTGGCGATGTTTTTCCTAATAGTAGGTGCCCAAAAACCACCAAAAACGAAGTGCTAGATTTTTCGATTCAAAACTTTCTGAGAATTTTTTTTTGAAATTTGAGTTTTTCGTGAATTTTGCGATTCTTTTCAAACCTGCATAAAAAATTTAATTTATAACCGATTTTAATGTTTAATGGCTGAATTTATTCTTTTCAGAGATGAGTTTTAGGAAAAATAACTTACACGCATTTCCAAAAATGCAAGCTAGGCCCGTTTTCAAAATTTTTTATAAATTTAGTAAATTTCACAACAATTCAAAAAGCTGCTAATTTCTAATATTCAGGTTAGGCGATCTCGCTTTTTGCATGAAGTTATATGGTACATTATACTTAATTGTACTTAATGAAAATTTCATGGAAATAATTAAAGACATGAGAATGACAACTCGTTAAAGACCATTTGAAGTTGGCTCCTAAGTAATAGTTAAAATAACCTAATTTAGGAGCCAACTTCAAATGGTCTTTACCGAGTTGTCATTCTCATGTCTTCAATTCACTTCAATTCTAGTAAAGACATTGCACGCCTCCTCAGAACCAAGTTTCACTTAACCCTTTGATACACAGCGTATCATATATGATAACCTTGATTTTTGCAGTTTTTTATGTATAACTAAGTTATTTTTGGCACTATCAGATTGAAAATATATTTTTTTACTTCCTCAGAAAATTTGCTATGCTATATGTTGTTTTCAGATAAAAAATCATTATTAGTTTGCGAAAAAAATTTGAAAATGTCGAAAATTTTCGATTTTCTGATATTGACTTTTTTTGTTTCTTTAAATCCTAAAGTAGTTATTAGACGCAGGAAAAATTGTTTTCTCACTTTAAAAAAATGTATGCCTGAAAAGGTTAAAAGAGCAGGTTAAAGTTTCTACACCAGAAATTATGTTTTGGGGATGCCTCCTGAATATTTTTACCGAATATGAAAAAAAACGTTAAGCCCCCTTTTAAAATAACTCGATATTTGCTGTTTTTGATCAATTTATCTGATTTTTTTCGAAAGGAACACGTAATAAGTAACGTTTTCTCTTCTGAAAACCTTTAATTTTGCGTCCAAAAAGAGTTCCTGTGTGATTAATATTGATTGACTTTCCGGTCTCTTTTACATTTTGAAAAATGTGTTGAAGACATAAGTTTTTTTTAATATTCTACGATTCTGGTGCATTTTACGTAAAAATTCTGAGGAGTAAAAAAAAGCTTAAAAATTTTCGAAGAATTTAAAAGAAAGAAGAATGTTCTAGCATAAATAGTTCAGAAGTTATGACCTCTTAAAGTGA
>JBAGKK010320542.1:0-19681 GCA_037177015.1 Euceroptres primus
GATTAGATCAGGTTGGTAAGGCCTGATCAATTATTTATTGTGAGATCGTTGTCACTTGTCAAACCTATGGGGTTTGCATTACACAATGATAGAACACTTGATTTTATTCACTTTAATTTATTTAAAGAAACACAAATTCAATGGATTACAAAATGGTTTAAGCTATTTACTCTACCTCCTGGTCGAAGGGCGAGAGAAGAAAGGAAATCGTCTTTTTATTCCCTTTTAAATGATGTTGTGAGGTGACGATAATATCTCATAGGGTGTATTTAAATGCACTTAGTTCTGAACCCCGAACTGTCACCACATAGTACCGACTATACGACGACTGCAAAGGTGCTTGGTTTTAAAATGTTCCAGCCGAAGGGACTTTGTTCACTTTGATTAACTTAAGTTACGGCGGCCGCGATCCGAGATGCTCTATAGGGCCTCACGCCCTAGCCGAAGGTATCCTGCTCACTTTTACTCAAAGGCCGCAATCTCTGATGCTCTATAGGACTCACGTCCTAGCCTTGGGGATTCGGTCGTGAGATACGTACTAACAGTATTAATGATTGGAGACAAAAGACCATAACCGGATGATATCCGGCGGAATTTATAGTGGATTAATTCTATTGGAAGGTGTGACCTTCGAAAAACTGTAAGGAAGCACATACGTTTTAAAAAACTGTAAGGAAGCACGTACGTTTTACAAAACTGTAAGGAAGCATGTTCGGAACAATTTGGCACCGCGGCATGATCGTGTTTAAGATACCTGATCCATTCTTTATTTCATGGATTTAATTATCACATAATGATGCTCGTGAATATGAGATCCCTTTGTCTAATACATTTATCATTTCTTATTCTTTCTCTTCTTTTTCCCTTTTTATGAATCGATAAGCAATCCATGATAATAGGAGCAAATAAGTTTGTATGTGTATGCTCCTATTAGCATATCATTATATCTATCAGTCTTATTAGCTAAAAGTATACTTTAATCTTATTTGAACATTATAGCTTTCGTTATAAGACCATGCGAACATGAAAATGAATGGTCATTCATTGACTGCCTACTAGCAGGCGCTGCGGAACGACTTAGGATTTATTATACTGTATGATGGACAATGTTCATGTATCACTTGTTTGCTTTAAGTTGGGTTGCTTATTACCTGGCGTTACGAGTAAAACTAAAATTTAATTTTAATGGACCGTGACACTAGAAATCTTTTTGAGGTGGCCCTATTATCCGAAAGTTTTTATATTAGACTTAGCGGTGGTTTATAATAGAACTTGTGGATAAGTGTCAGAGTTGGTGTTTATTCAATTACCAAAGTCCACCCAAAAATTCGAATTGCAAAAACTGTCATTTTTGGCATTTCTCTGGAAATTCTTTTTGAAACCACCCCTAGGTCTAATTTGAAAACTTGTGGATAATAGGGGTGCTTCAGGAAAGTTGTCGAAACTAACGCCTACACTCAGAAATACAATTTGAAATTTTTTGAGGACTTTTATAATTTGAAAATTGTCATTTTTAACATTTACCTGGAAATTCTTTCTGAAACCACGCCTAGGTCTAGTTTGAAAACTTGTGGATAATAGGGTGGTCTCAGAAATGTTGCTGGAAGTGATATCAGTTGTCAGAAATATTTTTGGTGGCTTTAGTATCAGAAAATTCACTAATTTTGGAGCTCGTCTACAAATTCTATTAGAAATCACCCCTAGGGCAATTTTGGAAACTTTTCGATAATAGGTTGGTCTCAGGAATGTTTCCGGAAGTGATATCAATATTCAAAATTGCAATTGAAAGTTTTTTTGGGTGTCTGGTATTAGAAAATCACCACCTTTGGAATTCATCTACAAATTCTGTCTAAAACCATTCCTAGTTCAAATTTGAGAACTTGTCGATGATAGAGTGGTCTCAGAAATGTTGCCAGAAGTATATCAATAGTCAGAATTGCAATGGAAAATTTTTTGTGGGCTTTGGTATTAGAAAAATGACCAACTCTGACATTGGTCTAAAAGTTCTATCAGAAACCACCTCTAGGGCTAATTTGAAAACTTGTCGATAATAGGGTGGTCTCAAGAATGTTTCCGGAAGTGACATGAATGGTCTAAAATGCAACATCGTCGCCCAAAGGGGAGAGGCGAGGCTGCTTAGAGGGATGATAAAAGTTATATAAATACTTAACGCAGTCCTTCTAGTTCAATGTGTGTGTCTCTTGGTAATTTTTAGTTCTCCGGCGTCGCGGCGAAAATTCGTCGTTTCAGAAAATAGGGATAACAAGTAAGATTAGGTTAGAAAAACAGAATGTAGATATCTAAAGTGAGGTGTAAGGCTAGTAACGAAAATTCTTAGAAATTGAAAAAGAAAAATTAAGATAAATTAATTTTCTAAGAATTTTATTTTTAGGTTGAATTGATTAAACAAATTGAGAAATTATCTAGTTAGCAAAGTGAACGTAATGTTCTTTTTCCGCAACTACCGAAAGCATTGTAAATGTCAGATTTTTAACCTTAATTTTTTAAGCGTTTATGTTTACCAAACGCGCTCTAAGTGTAATAGTTAAACAATTGGTTTTTAATGTTGTTAGTAAAACAGAATGCACTTATATTCGGGTGTAGAAACGATAGTTTCATATGGAATGTAAGTTGCAAATATTAGGGAACAGGTTGGTAGTTTGGCGCTTCACTTTGTAGAGTGTTGCTCTGCAGTTTCTTAGCAAAGCACCGCAGAACACTGTTGCATTTGACTTTTTTCTTATTTTTTTAAATTTTCTATCCGTCGTTACTGGCTGGCGCAGAGGTGGTGCCAATACCCTGTGTTGCAAATTCCATATTCTCTCTTCTCTAGATTTGATTTATATTGGCTTCAGAGAATCACTAGACTTTGTGGGTATTGTAGAAGACCAGTTCGCACTTCAGCGATTACTTTACTCCAGTTTTTCCTCAATCACGAATTCACTCACCTTTCTGCAATTGAATGTTCCCAGTGCCTGGAAGAAGTTTTATTTCCATAATTGGCTCAACTCCAAAAACCAATCGCACCAAACTCTAGTTACTGGACCAGTAACTAGTCTTGCATTATTTGCAACTAATAAAGTAATCTCCTATGTGATTTTAGTTGAGTTCATGTTTTTGTCCTAAACTAAAGTTTAACTCTAAATTTTAAGAATAAAACTGAATTTTTGTTTTCCGGATTATTTTATATCCAGAACACCCAGCTAGTGCTGTTTGCATTGAAGTCATAGCAGATGCTGCTAATCTTGCGCGATTTGTCGATACTGATGCATGCCGAGATGGAGTTATTCACATTCGAAGTCTTCAAGCACGTTCATCACTTGCTGGTGATCACCGCCTTTCGCAAAGAAGCATTTGCGAAATTATTCTCAGTTGTTACATTTGCTTCGAAACACGCCTCAGTGGTAATTATTTTTATTCATTTCGATATTCAATATTTGAAGCATATTATGTGAGCTACTATATTGTTTTGTTTAAATTCAATTAGTTGAAAATTGTTTAATTTAAAAATAAAAACCTTTCAGTATTTAAATTACTATAAATAAACTACATATGTACGTTCCAAATCGGATAAACTAGCTCCTTAAGTTGTACAATTTCTAATTAAAAGCTTTAATGGTTAAATAATGAAACATAAAACGATCAAAATTGCATAATCTTAGATTTTAAATTTATAAACTAGGAAATTGAATCGATTAATCTTGTACAATTTCAAATTGAAAGTCTTAATAGTTGAACAATTTTCAGTCCTTCTTTTCAATCCGTCGTATTTAAATTACCAAAATGTACAAATTATTTAATTTTTTGATATTTGATTTTGATGATTTTGATATTTGATTTTTTTGTTCAATTTTACTGGCTTCTTTGAAATCTTACACTTTTCAATACTTTTGATTTCTAGATTGTCCAATTTCGTAAACTTCGAATTTGCACAATGTAGAACGTTCTAGTTTGGAATTGTCAAATTTTGAATGTGTAATTTGAAATTTTAGCACTTCAGTTGTAGAATTGTTCCACGATAGATTCGTTAATTTTAATATTCTTTTTTCAATACTCAAAATTATAAATTGTCAAGTTTTAAAAGTTTAAATTAAAAAATTTAAATAACGTCAAAGATTTGAAATACTGGAAAAACTCGGGAATTTTTTTCTGATTCTTCTAATTATAGATAAAAAATTTTCAATAGATTCAAAAAAACTTAAACCTTCCCTCAAATGATATAAAATGTCATTGGCAGTTCCAATACAACTATTTTTTAAATAAACATTTGTTTCCAGCCTCCTTCCGCCCTTCCAGGTCATCAGCCCTCTTGATCAGCAGCAACCATCATTTCCTGAATCGATAGCTCCACAACAAGATGGGAATTTTACCTTGCTAGTCGAAAATCGAGTTCATGAAGAGAAAAATTTGAATTTAGTCGAGAGTGAAAGTTCTCGATTGACAGGCGGAGTAATTGCATCTTTAATCTGAAAACAAACAACCTCAGAAAGTTATCACTCTTGTCATTCAACCACCGCCAAGTGTTTCGAGTCTTGTTGCAATTCAACCGACTGTTCAGCAATTTTTCGACTTTTATCAACCTGTGATTCAAACGCCTTCTTCAATTCCGGTGACCCCCAATGACGAAATCGAAATTTAAAAATGAGTTTTCTTTCGATTTTACTAAAATCCAAATTAAAATTGTCTCGATCCGTTATTATCACTTTCACTTCTATCAATCAAAGAGTTTTCATTGCTGATAATGTACACTACCGGTCGGAATTGTGGCACCTCCTGTTTTTCGATAACTACTTAACTCTTCTTAATTTTAATCATATCGTAGATAAAACTTAGTCTCTTATAAAATAAGATAGTGGTGTTGACCAGGGTTAAAATCATATGAAGGTCATAGTCTCTTATGTAAATAGATTAAAGGTCACAAAAATTTTGTAAAAAAGAAGATAAACTAATTCTGAACATTTTATTGAAAGGTGATATTTCAAAAACAGTGAAATTTTCAATATTTTTTTAAATCTTACTTAAAGAACATCTGAAATATTAAATATTTTGCAATATTCTTGGGCTAATTTTTAAAATAAATGTCTATAGAATCGTAGCAGCTTATCACCATTATTGTGAAATTCATTCTTGCATTGTACAAAGTATTAAAGCTGAAACAAAAAAATTGAAAAATTTTAAAAATATTTTCTCTGCTGAGAAATATTGTTGTAAAATATATGGGTCACTCCATAAATGGTCATCTGAAAACGATTGCGTTCATATCTAAGAAAATTTGTTTAATTGGTCTATAATTATGTCTTATACTTCTAGATTCGATACGTGTATTTTAAGTATAATAAATTATTTTTCATAAGGACAGAAATAATTTTTGAAAATATGCGGATGTGTGGAACATGGCGACAGTACGTCATTTTTAAAATGAATTAAACACTAAAATTACTTATTTAAAATGAAGTAGAGCAAAACAGTGCGATTAGAGTTGATTTAAATTTATTATCTGGGTCACTCCGTAAATGGTTTTTAAATCGTCATTTTTAACATGAATGAATCATTAAAGTTATTTATTTAAAATTAAGTAGAGAAAAACAGTTCGATTAGAGATGATTTAAGTTTATTATCTATAATGCTATTTTAGAGTTATGGTTGAAATAGCAGAGGAAAAATGTGTTTGAAGTGACCTGTCAAAATGTATCATTTTCGTGAAGTTTGATAATTTATTACAAGCAAAACACACCACTGAAAATTTCAAAACTTATTTCAAAACAAAGATTGTTATCAAAGTTTTGCACGGTATGCGGCGAAATAGCTCATCAAAATTTATTCCTCCAGATTTTCGTCTTGAATTTATATCTATCACTCACAAAAACATCGCAGAAGTACTTTGCGTAGTTTTCTTTTAAATCGCGTTTAAAATTTTGACTCGACCGACCGATTTTGACAGACTTAACCAAAGTAGGTAAAGCAAACTGAAGCAAACCTACTTTGATTAACTCTATAAAAATCGGTCGGTTGAGACAAAATTTTAAACGCGATAAGAAAACCACGCAAAGTAAATCCGCGAAGTTTTTGCGAGTGAGAAGTATGAATAACTTATTGGCATAGGTAAAACTTTTTTTAAAAATGTATATTCGGAAATATGTGGGTTTGAAAGTAGTGCTTTTGGTTTATTTTCAGGTTTTCGAAGACGAAAATCTGGACGAATAAATTTTGATAATCAATTTCACTGAACAACTTTCAAAACGTTAGTATTAATCTTTGTTTTGTAACAAGTTTTAAAATTTTCAGTAAAAAGTAACTTTAATGTTCAATTCATTTTAAAAATGACGTACTGTTGCCATGTTCCACACGTCCGCATGTTTTCAAACATTTTTCCGAAGTCTTTCCGACGTACAACATTCTCGCATTTTTAAAATCTTCGGTTCCATATTCTTGCTGAGTGCAAAATATATGTATATTTATATCTTTTTCGAAGAATTATATTCTGCACGAAAGGAATAGGTGAATTGTGTAGGCCTAGATGTTCCGAAGAATTTATGAAATAAAATTATATGATTGAAATTGACATTTATTTCTCATTACTTATTTTCCCAAATTATCTGCGTAAAAAATTTTGAGGAATCATAAGTTTGTTATTATTTTTATGTAATCAATTTTATATAGACATTTATTAATAAGTTTCACATCATTATAAATTATAATATTTACTTTCATATTCATATTACATTCAATATTTAATTTAGAATTGAATTATAGTTAATATAATATCATTGAATTCTGAATATTTGTTATAACTTTATCAATAATTGTTTTGTTAAGCAGTAATAACATGAACTTCATGAATTCGGTGAATGACAATTTTTTCTCATAAGTTACCGCAGCCGGTAAAGTTGCACCCTGTGAAATGTAAAAAATAAAAAAATTAGAAATCAAAGACCTCAAACACTTTTAAAACAACTTTTTTCATTCTTTGTCCAACTTTGATTCATTTCAGCACATTCTAGTACATTAATCTTATTATTTAAGTTGACCTATTTGGATTTTCTAATCTTTACTTCTACTTTTAAACTTCGCGCGCAGAATGCTATTCAGAGTGCACGTAAAGTAGCTTTGATTGATAGGATGTGTGGTTTTTTGAAATTTTTATCGCTGCAAATAAAATTATTGCATTAACTCCGGTGTCTTTTAACTCAAAATTTAACGCAGAATCATAATTATAGCAATTTAAATGTATTTTCTGTTGTTTTTATTCATTTTTTGCAAAAAAACGGAAAGGTGACTGAAGGGTTACGGAAAAGTCACGGTACTCTGTCACTTTACCGTTCCGGCGTTCCGCTAAGGAGCATAAAGAAAATTTCCGGCTATAGGCAATCCAACCGCCAACCGTTAACGACTATTACATATGGGCGCAGCAATGTGAAATATGAGCTGCAACGAACCCCGCCTCCACTCAAGCGCAGCCAAGACTCCACCTGCAAAAAAATGAAACGCCTTGCTTCAAAAATATAAGGCGATCCGACAAGATATCCAATCATATGATCACAAAGAATGAAAACTACTTCAAATGGGCGCAATCACAGCAAGGAGAGACTTGTAGGACAACTTTAAGTACTAACTTATATTGTTAATTAAAAATTAGAAATTCGACTTTATTTTGTAAAAACTAAGTATATTATAGTATTATAAAAGCAAAGTAAAGTTTTGTTTTTGCAAATATTAATAGACAAGAAATACTACAAATACTAAACACATAAACTGCAAATTTGTCAAAATTATGAAAAATTAACAAAGATTTTATGAAAATTGGAAGGAATAGGATTTTGAAGAAAAAGAATTTTCATAAAGGAAATCAACAATGCTAATGTCCAAACATTTAAGCAACAGTTTCAAAGTTTACAAAATTTTAATGAAGTTTCAATAAGTCAACTGTCAAACTTCAACTGTTGGACATAAACATTGGTGAGTCATTTGGATGTGTTCATTTAACACGTATTAATACTGACTTATTAAAACAACACACAATAGCACTAAAAGATGGTTCGTGTACAGGATAGAGGTCTCCTTCAATCCAAACTGCCTCCATAGCTGGAAATAAAACAAGGAACACCAATGCTAATAACAAAATTAATGCATGATATCCATTGCACTAAGCGAGATCACAAAGGATTTAAATTACCTCCAAACAGCTTAGATCTAAATGCCGGACACTCTCATACTCCGGTCTCCAGGTTCGCATAACGTCCACATAGACAGAACCGATAGAATGAATTCATATGACTACAATAAGAATTTAACCAGAAATAAGAATAACAGAAATTAAATCTTAAAAAAGACAACGACAAAAGAGAATTATAATAACTTACAGAAGGCAGATAGAAGATTGCTCAACCAAATGACTACATCGGCAGAACCGGCGAGGAATAACGATGACAGTGAAAACAGAGTGCAACTCTGCAGCTCACTGATAAGCCATCTCTCTGTTATGATGCATTTCGGCCACTTGTTGAACGTGATCCGATTGAGCCGAAGTACCAGGATTTGGGCTTCAGGTAGCCTGAGGAATCAAATTCGGAAGTAGAATTTTCCGTAGACGACCTCGCTTCCTCAGAAGTCCTCTACAGACACCTCGATGACCTGGCGCAGTTGCAGACCACTCAGCACTTAGCTTCTGCTTTAGCCCATGAGTTATACTAGAAAAATGCGCCAAGCCAGTGACCAATACCAAGATCGTCTCCAGAAAGATTTCAAATGGAAGACTAGGAACTATAGGTGCTCGCGCCACAACAACTGAAAACATAAAATTAAATTAATGACAAAAGAATAGATACCCAAATCAGAACAACGAACTACACACACCTGATTCTAACTAACAATTATGCCTCGCGACTCTAATTCGCTACTTTTACTTAAAATTCGTTATTTTAGGTTTAGCGAAGCTGCGCGAACCAAAACCCCATTACGCCTGCTGTGTAATCGATGGATCACGGTAAAATCACGCTCTGACACTCGCGACCCAAATACATCAAAACATAAAGTGACAAGGAATGATATTATTCTTGTTCTGCGATAACTCCAGAGCGTTAAAATCAGAAATAGACGGATCAAAAGTCGATCAAAATCTCGACCAAATAAATCGAACTTATAAAAATTACTCTCCAGGAACTCTTTAGGATTCAGCAGTCACCTTTAAATTTAGCGGTATGTTATTGGCGTAGCAATAATCCTCAAACGACATCGTGGTGGCACTTGAAAAAAAAAACACTCACTGGAAATTTTAAACAAAGACTGAGGCTGAGCTCCACAAAAGTGTCCAGCATACAAAGTGACATCGTGCAAGCAATTTGATGACACTAGTAAACATTTGCTTACTAAGCAAATGTTTACTGAATGATTTTGAAAACTTTGAAAAATTAGAAAATTTGGGAGAAGAATTTGAACCTGAAATTGTTAAATCAAACATTCGAGGACAAGTTTTAAAAGTTTCGGAATATAAAGATTTAAATTAAAATCAAAATAATAATCAGAATCAGAATAATGATGGACACGGTAACACTCAGAGACAAAATCAAAATCAGAGAGATAATTCAGGACAGATTAGAGGGTTCAATGGTCGAGGAAATTATCGAGGCTGATTTCAACATGGTAGAGGTTATGGTCGTTCAAATTATAACCCGTTAATTTTAATGATGAGCCGAATATTATATCCGAGAGGGAGAGGTTATTATAATAATCATGATCAAAATCAAAGAGCGATTGAGGACAAACCGACGATAACGTTTCCCCTCGAGGAAAATGTTTGAGAAAATGACTATAAAGCAGAATAAGATAAAAAACAAAATGCCAGAAAGTTTAATCCAAATCAAAAGAGTGAGAACGCACATTCAAGCGCGCAGAATGTGGTGAGTTCTAACTCTAGTGATAGGGAGAATAGGCAATCTGATGTTAATCAGAAAAAGAGTAATTGTTATTTTTGTAGTAAACCAGGTCATTTTAAACGTGAATTTTAGCATTTTCAAAATCAGGGAAACCGTGAGGAAGGATAATATGGGCGGATATATCCTCTAATGTAAATAAAACACCTGCAAAATTAGATTTAGATTTAGACACCCCGGATGAAACAAGATTTCACATAAATTTTGAAGCTTATACATATAGAGTGTTAGTCGAGACCGGTGCGACTTACTCTTACGTAGGCCAAGATTTTTTAAATAATATAAAATTGTATAAATACACAATAGAGAAACCCGATTCAAATAAATTATTAGTGGCTAATAGCGAGGAAGTGCGTATTATTGGCCAAGTACTCATCCATGTTAAAATAGGCCGTGTCACTAAAGAATTATTATTTAGAATAGTTCCGAACTTAAGATCGAAGGGTATCATACGTACAGACATTTTAAGGAAAAAAGGATTAAAGATGGATTATAAAATTAACAATTGGTGGCTAACGGAATTGCCTGAGGTTCAATATACGATTGAATCTCACCCTAAAGCAAATCCGGAAGCAATTGAAATAAAAAGGTTAGAAAAAGAAATTAGTAGAAAGAATACCTGTCATGTAGAAGTACAAACAGGTTGGTCAAGTGTAGAAAGGGAAACGAAATCGCGTAAGAATAAGGAAAAGAGAAATAACGTGAACAAGGATAGAAATAGAAAACAGTTAGACTCAAAAGAGAAACAGAATATAGAAAAGGAAAACAAAAGAATAAGTAATAGGAGTAAGGGAGTAAAGTTCGTTACTACTGTTAGGTTGCGTAATTGAAAAGAGGGGGTAACCGATAGTACGCTAGACAGCAGGAACTCGCTACCTCCGTTCTCGAATGATGTTCCATCCCTAACATTGTCAACCCCCCCCCCCAAAGAACGAACGGCAAGAACTCATCCCAGGCACTGATTCCATAGCTGATGGAAATCAAAGTGCAGAATAGATTTCAAGCGTTGGAAACGTTGGATTCAGAAATCTTTGATGACAATAAATGTGAGCGAACTCTTGAGACAGACGGTCCAAGTACGAATTACATATGCAACAGACATAACAATAGTACAAGAAAAAATAAATTTAAGAAAGAGTATAATTCCAGAATTTATTGCAATACGAGGTATAAAAATGAAAATAATTTTCTCAATAATAAAGTAAATGTTATTTCGGAAAATGAAAGAAAATTAGAAAGTTTTCAATCGGTAACTAAAAGCATCCAAACTCATAACAAAATGAATTGGATCAATTTGAAAAATAATGCCATTATTAATAATAACTTGGTAGGAAAACCCGTAATAATTAGGGAACTGATACTCTTCGCATCAGTGATATGCGAAGATATCATGGAATTAACAGAGTCAGAGCAGGAAAAAATGAACAATTTACCTAAAAACAAAATTCCGGTAATGGGAAAACAGTTAAAAGCGAGAAACTTAACAGAGCATAAAATTGATGTTCAAGGACATGATTCTATCAAACAAAGATATTATCATGTCTCTCCAAAAATTAAAGAAATTATGTGTGAAGAAATAGACAGGATGTTAGAAGAGGGGATAATTTAACCATGTAGCAGCGATTGGTCAAATCCGATTGCAATGATTAAAAAGCTGAATGGGAAGTATAGATTTTGCTTACATTTTAGAAAGGTAAATAATGTTACTAAAAAAGATTTATATCCGGTGCCGGTAATAGTGGAGATCCTTGACACCTTAAGATCGGCGAAATATATTTCGAAAATAGACCTACATTCAGCTGATAACCAAATACCTTTGGATTTGAATTTTCGTGAAATTACAGCTTTCGTAGTTCCGGAAAAATGTATGTTTCGGTTTATATGTATGCCCTTTGGTTTATGTAACGCACCAGCGACGTTCCAGCGTCTTATGGATAAAATAATTACTCCCGATTTAAGACCAAATGTATTTTTCTATTAAGACGATATTATAATAGTTTCGGAAACTTTTGAAGAGCACATGCATTATCTAAACTTAGTTTTGGATAAATTGAATGAGGCTAGTTTAACGATCAATCTAGATAAATGTGAATTTGGCTGCTCTGAAGTTAAATACCTAGGATTTGTTCTAAGTAATAAAGCCTTGCAAATTGACGAAGAAAAAATAAAGCCAGTTTTAGATTTCTCGCGTCCAAAGACAATTAAGCAATTGTAACGCTTGATAGTCATGGCTCCGTGGTAAAGGCGATTTATGCCACATTTCTCTGAAATAGTTGAACCCTTAAATAAATTGTTGAAAAAAGCTAGAAACTGGGAATCGACTGACGAACAGGAAAAAGCTATGGAAATGATAAAGAAATTGTTGACGACAGCTCCTATCCTCGCTTGCCCTGATTTCAGATATCCTTTTCAGTTGGAAACCGATGCGAGTGATACAGGCTTAGGTGCTGTACTCACTCAAATAATTGAGGGAGATCAACATGTGATAGCATATGCCAGTAGAGGCTTAAATGGAGCCAAAAGAAAATATTCAGCGTCTGAGAAAGAATGTTTAGCGGTTGTTTGGGCGATGAGGAAATTTAGACCTTATTTAGAAGGGTATAAATTTAAAGCGGTGACGGACCAAATTGCTTTAAAATGGCTTCACAATTTAAAAAATCCTACAGGTCGTTTAGCAAGATGGGCTCTAGAATTAATTGAATACGACTACGAAGTTTTATATACAAAAGGTAGTGCGAATTTAGATCCAGATGCACTATCTAGAATAAATGAAACGGAAAAATCGGTAGCTTTTATTTTAGTAAGTAGGGTAGAAAGCAAAAGCAAAACGTTTTTGGACGAAAACGATAAATGGTACAAAACTAAATTTAGGCAAGTTAAAAAGAAACCTGAAGAACACAAAAAATGGCGGATTAGAGATAATCAATTATACTTTTATAGACCCGACCCTTTAAAATCATCTTTGTTACCCGAAACTAATCAATGCAAATTAGTAATTCCCAAGAATCTGAGAGAACAAGTCTTATATGAAAATTATGATAATAAACAATCTGGTAATCATGGAATAGAGGAAACGTATGCGATAATTTCAGAGAATTATTTTTGGCCAGGAATGTACTCAGAAATTTTAAAATATGTTCAAAAATGTGAAATCTGCTTAAGAACAAAACCTAGCAATCGAAAGAAAATGGGCTTAATGTGTAAACACTCAAATTTTACACCTGCTTTTTTAAATTTTGGTAGAGAATTAGAACCTTTAGAAACATTAAAGAAATATTTAGAAAATTCGGATAAAATAGAATTTCAAGATACTGATAAATGGACGGACAGGTTATGAAAATTGCAAATTATCAAAGAGGAAGTACAGAAAAATTTAGATACAGCGAACGCTAAACAGGCAATTCAATATAATTTGCGAAGAAAAATTTTTTAATTCGAAATTGGCGATTTAGTTCTAAAAAGGGACAAAACCTTATCGAACAAAGACGCGAAAGTAGTTAGAAAATTGAATAAAAATTTTGATGTCCCATAAAAAATTATTGCGAAATTATCCCCAAAAATTTATGAATTAGCGAAAATTCGCGGAAGGTCGATAGGAAATTGGAATATAAATGATTTGAAAAAATTTACACCCGATTTTAACAAATTAAAAAATAATAATAAATAATTTAAAGTGAATAAAACAAATCACAGACTAAATAAAACGAAACTTTTTATTTTTACGAATAGAATTTTATTTTAATACAGTTTAGGACAAAATATTTCCTTTCTTTTCAGATAATGGCAGAAGGTTTGAAGAGCCAGGAAGAAAGAAGGATGCTTCAAAATTTTGAAGAAATTAAAAAAGAATTATTTGAAAGTAATGTTAAAAAGATAAAAGAGGATATTATAAAACTAGATAGAGAAATAGAAAGAGAATCTAGAGACGTGGTAGAAAGAAGAGAAGAAATAAAAAAAGAAATTCAAACCTTAGAGGAAAACGAAAGAAAATTAGGGAAAAAGAAGATGGAGGTGCTCCATTTAAAAAAGGTATTAAAAATGATAAAAGAAGGAATGGAAGAAATTAAAGAAGAAAAAACAAATAAGAAAGAAGAATTGAAAGTTACAAGAGCAAATAACAAGAAGAAATAGATTGTGAAAAGGATAAAATTAGAAAAGAAATAGAGAAAATAGAATACAAGAAGAGAGAAGACAGTTTAAAATTGGAAGCTCTTAGAATATTAGGAGAAGAAGAAAAGAAGAAGAAAAAAGCAAGAGAGAAAGATTCTGAAAGACATAGAATCCAACAGGACATTAAATTAAGAACATGGAACCTGCCGGAGGAGGAAAAACTCAAAAATGAAGAGGAGTGGAAAGCGCAAAAGGAAGAAAGAAGAAGGGAATATGATGAAATTATTCGGGAGATGAATAGATTGGGAGAAAAGAAAAAGAAAGATTAAAAAGAGAAATTAGATGTTAAGCATTTAAATTGTAAGAGGAACTATTGAAACTATATAAACTTTAATTACATTTAAAAATATTGAATACCCTATCCAAAAAATGGGATACATTAAGAAAATAAAATATATTTTAGTTCTTGTACACTTCTTTGAATTTTGAAACATAATTTTAAAAAAAATCAAATTAATTAGAGTAAACACGTAATTAGTAATTAGAAAATATTGCGAATACTTTATTTTAAAATTCAGTCGTGGACAAAATTAGAAGTTTTAGAATAAATTAATAAATCTCAACGAAAATTATCAAGAAAATTTTTAGAACGAATTGAAAAAAAATTAAACGAATTGTTTAATTCATTATGGATAAATTAAACTTTTATTTCATTTTATTTATTTTTTGATAAGAGACCGAATAGGTCGATTTGATTTATTTCTTTCAGGAAATGGCTACAATCAAATCATGGAAATGCAGGTTCTGCGGCAGGAGAATAGCAAAGGTCTTGTATCTGTTCCACGATGAATGCTGCGTGGATCGGGACAAGGTCAGCAAGGCAGGACACACAAAACAGGATAAGAATGGAAAAAGATATAAAAAATCAAGTTGGGAGAAGGTTAATTGGGAATTTTATGAGATTGTAGAAATAGAGATTAACGATCATGAAAGAGAAGAAGAAGAAGATTTTAAAGCATAGAATAATTATAATCAGGAAAAGAATAGAAAAAGAATTAGAAGTAGATCTGGGCTCAGAGGATGACGACGTCCAAATCCTTGACGTGAATGAGGAGGAACTCCTGCTGAGTCCAGAAAAGTAGGATCATTAAGGGTATATTCCCCGTCCCGCACTGGGGGAGGGGGTGTAACGTAAAGGTACAATAGGGCCCTTACTCCTTCCGGCACGAACCTAGTTCGGAAGGGGTGAGGCCCGAAGTTTGGAGATCAGGATCGACGAATCCCAAAATAGGTTAGCCGAAAGACTTGTTGCCTCTCCCGCTCCCGAATTGTAATTCCAAACGTGTGTGCCGTGCCACGAAGTGACCACCAGGTTCCCGGAGGAGTCGCCCTGCCCGCTCTCGACAGCTTTACTTTTAATGTAAAATTATATAAAATTAATATTTAATTACCAACGAACATTGAACGATAACATGAAAATATTTATTATTTTTATAAACACTATTAATAAAAAAACTCCCAGTTTATTTGCTTTTGGAGCGTGCAGTTTGTGAGACAGTTTGTGAGACTTTCATGAACCCCTCTTAAAATGTCATGTAGCAGCAAAACTGACCCTCCCTAACCCCTATTTTGTATTACGAATTATACTGTAAAGGTAATCGAAGAATTATCGAAGAATATGATCGAAGAATTACTAAGGAGTAAAATCTAAGTGATATTCTCATAGCATGGGATATCCGCGAGATATCCCATTTATGTTTCGTGGTGTCCCAGGGATATCCCATTTATGTCTCGCGTTGTTCCAGGGATATCCCATTTACGTGTCTCGGGTTGATACCCGAGACATGAATGGGATATCATAAAGGGCGGAAATTTGAATATCTCAAGGATATCCTAATTTCGATAAATATGGGATATCCCAAAAATGTCCCGGATATATCTCAAAGATATCTTGAATGGAATATCTGTAGAATATCGCAAACAAGATATTGCTTTCATAAATAAAAATTCGTACTGTAAGTTTTCTTTACTCGATCGTTATTTACGTGTCAAAAGTTAAAGACTCATATATTCTATTTTCAGACTAAAAAGGATATCCTATAGCGCGGAAATGAGATATCCCTGAGATATCTATAGGCCATTGGGGATATCCTCCGGCTGTGAGTGTACCTGTAGGAAAATACTTTCAATTAGGTTCGTAGTTTATTTTTATAGAGCTCTCTTTTGTGTCAATAATATTGGTCTTTAATAAATGGATTTAAATTTTATTTATACAAAGCGTCACGTGTTAGAAAAATTTTATGACCCCTCCCCTATGTGACACTTTATGGCGTTAGGACCTACTCTCCCCTCCCCTTCAGAGCGTTACGTAATATGTGAACGCTCACTTATAACAATGACAAATGTTATTGAGCGGCAATCTATTTTGCAGAAATATTAGTCTTCCGAAGAAAAAATGATTTTGCAGCTAAAAAATTCAATTTAAAAAATGTCAAGTAAGTGTAAAGTTTGCACAGGGCTATTTGTATTTGTGGGATCGCGCTCTTGGCTGGCCATCGCTGTGTGATATGTAAAAGAGAAATAATTATGGAAAATTATTTTGAATTGAATATAATGATTAATTGTGATGATCACATGACGTTGGCGAGAAAGAGAGAGAGAGAGAGAGAGAGAGAGAGAGAGAGAGAGAGAGAGAGAAAATTGACCGTAAAAGAGTTTTCATTACTATTTTTGTTTTGTTTATCTTATTTTTTATCTATCGTGTACATGTTAAAACTTATCTCTGATAATCCAAAATTATTGTTTCCGCATCGGATTCCGTGTCTGAATGGTTTTCATCTAATATTATGGTGTCTGCATCGGATTCTATTTCGGAGTAACTTTCGGATTCCAATTCATTTTCGGATTCCGATTCGGATTTCGAGTCCAGTTCTGATTCAGATTCTATTATATGGTTTTCGAAGATTTCGGTGGCGCATTCCAAACAATTATCCGCCCTTTGAAGTATATAATAAAGTTCTTTATTACAGACATAGCAGTAAAGAGAATCTAAAGATTTTACTGTTTCATGCGGATTGTTATTATTTTTTTTTATACAGTTAATATTTTCCAATTATTTTCACAATACCTTAATTATTTTAAGGAATTATGCATGCTTTTGTGTTTCTACTTCTACTTCATTTCCTTGACGAATTGTCTTTTTGCTCTTCAAAAATTGTTCTATACATTCTAAATAGTCGGATGCTTTACAACGAGGATAAATAATATCGCTTCCACAAATGTAACACTTTAGGTAAATGTTTGGAATATGCGCAATGGAATGCCATTCTACTCTACATTCATATTTTTGTTTTTCTATATTTGACACTTTTTCATAGCAAAATGGGCATAGTCGCTTTTTAGTGATTCCATCAAAATAAATAAATAAGAAGAAAGGATGCATTGCGAGACAAGAACAATTTAAAAGATAATTATATGTTATAGGTTATTTTGCCGGCGGCATCATTTGCTAAAAGAGAGAAAAGAAATACGTAAATATTCCGATCATACGCAGTCATTGAATAATAAGAGAGAAAATGGATTCATGCCTTATTTTATGATATCCGTTAGAAAAACAACTTTTGTATTTGACAATTCTTAAGATTTACAAAAACTGGCCTTCCATTGGTGGGAAATTTTTTTTTTAATATTGATTGATTAGATTTTATCGTTACAAGAAAGATGACGATACTATTAGGGACGGGAATGAAAGGGATATGAAAGGAATAAGAAAAAATATTGGGATATTATGTCTCTTCTGTCCGATTAAGAAAAGGGTCATAAAAAAAAGGCTGTAAATTGAGAATCGTTCATTATTTGTCATAAAAAGAAAAAGATAAAGTGTTTAATAAAGGTTTTGTCATAGTACTTAATGGGGTTACTTCTTGAAGTCAGGACATTTTGGCTCTGTTATTGCGAATATCGATGCCTAATTTTTTTAGATTTTTATTAATTTTTTCAATTTTAAAAAGTAAAAATCCGAATAAGACAAAAAATAAAATCATTATTGTTGTTAACACTACAGGTAATTCTAACATAAAATATTGAAGATGTATTTTCTTGAAGTTGAAAAAGGTGTACGACTTTTTTGAGATTTGATCCAACATAAGTATTTGATGTTCAAAAAGTGATAGTAAGGTATCTCGTTTGTTTTCAAATTGTAGAAGAAATCGTTCAAATTTTTGGGGTGACTCAGATGAATAACTGAATAAGAAACATAAGACACGGAAAGACTTGATTCAGGAAAAGAAAAAGAATTGCTTAGTTCGTTGAGTTCATTATTTCGATAATAGGATAGGCTTATAGATTCCATTTCACAATCTGATTTTAATTGCAATAATCCTGTGTTTTGAATATCAATTGAGATTTCTTAAATTTGAGGGCAGAGTAATTTAACTTGTTTAGAAGACAAAGTTGAATATATCCAGCCGTAATGAAATTGTAAAGGAGTCCAAATCGAGTAATTGTTGAAGTCAATGTAAAATTCACATTTATATGGAGTTCCTGTGATAAACATCGTGATTTCACAAATATAATTTGTGGAAACATTAAAGAATGGAGCTGTAGCGTGACAAAATGTTCCAAGAGTTGTTTGATAATAAGACTTTAAAAAATTGGTATCTACTGAAAAATAGGTTTGATCAAACTTAGATATTGCCAGATAAGAAATCCGAGGCTTAATGTAAATTGCAACAACTTGATTTGTAGTGAAGTTAGAAAATATAGGTAAAGGGTGTAGTTCAAATAAACGAAATTCATCAGAAGAAGGAATGGGAATAGTTAACGTAAACATTAATTGTTTGCAATCTATGTCGGTACATTGTGAAGCAGAAAGAAAACATACTGCTTCAGATCTTAAGTCGATTTTGTCGGTATTCAAATTTATTGTTGCATCATATTTTTGTATCGTGATTGAATAAACCGTTCGGACAATGGCATTATCCCAAGTTCCATAAGAGTCTGAGAATTGAGTGCCATTGATAATGATCCTGCTAGAGTTACACTGCGTTTATTAGTACCTTTGCTTGAAATTTGTGAAAGTTGTAAATTTGAGGTAATATTGATAGTACCAGATGAATGTAACATATAACATTGATCTCTTGAAATATCTTGAATGTATGCACTTAATCCATTTACAACCGCCGATGTGTGTGAATGCATTCCGCAATGAAAAACAGTACGTATGACTTCTACTTTGCATTGTATAACTTCTGTTTGTGTAAATTTGCTTAATTGTAAAAGTTGTATATATGTTTGTTCAACGTGTAGTTTGTGTGAGGCAGGTAACATTCTCCTACCTTTAACAAACATAATGTTGTGATATTTAATTGCGTCGTTCCACAGTCAAATCCCACGAAGGCGTAGATTATTAGCAGCTTATACTGCTTTACAGGTGTAAATTATTTATTTGTATTGTCTTCGGTTCGTCTTTTTTATTATTATTATTTATCTGTATTTGAAAATCAGCACCTAGACTAGTACAAGGGCTAGAGCGTCTGCTAAAAAAACTTGACCAGTTTCGCGTAGACAGTGGATGAGATTTTTAAAGGCATCTGGTCCTCTTGTTTTAATGTTCTTTAGTATGCTTCGGATTGTTTCTGGGC
>JBAGKK010320646.1:0-19678 GCA_037177015.1 Euceroptres primus
ATATTACAAGACATATAATGTTAAATAGTTGAAACTGCAAAATAATACTGGGAATATTTGTTTAAGTATATACTGTAAATGAAGAAATTATGCTCGGATGGTTAAAGCTTTAGCATAAAAACTACCTTACCGACTGTCAGTTATATGAACACATTTTTGTTTTATTTTTTAAAATAATAATTTTTTAAAAATAATAAAACGACTATTCAAAAAGTTGATGGAACATGGAGTATTGTAGTAATCTATTGATATAAAATTATTATTATTATTATTATTATTTAAATACAATTTATGGTTTCAGTTGCCAAAATCGTACGAGGATTTGATTCCTATCGTCCATCGAATCGAGGAGGTAGAATTTACAACAGTGTCAATCCGTACATGATAAATCCTCTGTTAATGCTGCAGGGCTGAATGAATCTATTGCACCATTTATAATTGTGCGAAATGCAATTGCAACTGTCATAGGAGAATGTCCATTCAAGGTTGCTTACGGGCATCCAACATAATTGACCGCAATGCAGATAAATCATTTAATTAAAGCTTTTATATGATTTTATTAGATACTATATATCCACATCAATTTTACAAATAAAAAAATAAATAAAAATTTCTATTAGAATTTTCCTGGAATGATTGACTTGCTCATGAATAAAATTTTATTTAATTGATTATCTTTATGAAATGCCCTATCAATCAATTATCCCATCTTCTAATAAAAATTAAAAAGTTTAAAGGTAATTTTAAATTTAAAGTAAAGTTAAAAGTCTAAATTACTATTTTCAAATAAACAATTTTGTGCCAAAATATTTTTTTTTTTCGAAGTGGACTTCGGTTTCTCATCTGAAATTTTATGGATCTGTTTTACTCGATCTAATAATTTCAGATGAATATTGATTAATTTTGAACATGACTTTATCAAGTAAAAATCCTTAAACAAAGTTTGTTTCATTTTTTGTCATTTTTCTGGAAATATAATAATAAAAAAATTTACAGAAACAAAATTACGTATTTTTAAAAACTCTACAACATTTCTTTGAAACTTTTTTCTGTTAGTAAAACATTTTTCCGAAAATATTCCAATTCGAAAAAAATATTGCAAAATTGAATAATTTTCTTTTTCAAATGCGAGACACGGAAAAATTACTGTCGATAATTCTTTTCATTCAAGAATTTGGATTTTCATCGAAAATTTTGTGGAATTGTTTTATCTCGATCCAATAGTTCATTATAAAAATTGCTTACTTTTGAACATGACTGTACCAAATGTATATCCTTAAGCAAATCTTGTTTCTTTTTTTCTCATTTTTCTCGAGACCTGATACAGTTAATAAAAATATTTACAGAAAGAAAATTGCATATTTTTTAAAGTTCTACAACTTATGTTTGATACTTTTTTTTTGACAGACCAACATTTTTCCGAAAATATTCCAATTTCAAAAAGAATATTGCAAAATCAATAATTTTTTTTTCAAACACGAACCAGTCAATTGTACTAACTACTATCGATAAAATTCAATAGTTCCCCATCCAAAATTTAATGAATCTGTTTTGCCTTGATCCAATATTTCATGATAAAAATTTCTAAATTTTGAACAAGTCTGTACGAAACAAAAATCCTTAAGCAAAGCTTATTGTTTCATTTTCTCTCATTTTTTTAAAAACATATCAGAGATAGAAATCAGACACTCAATTTAGATTTTGCAAGATCGAAATTTTTTTCAAAAAAAAAAGTCAATCATAAAAAACAAAAATTTCTTAATTTTGGACATGACTGTACGAAATGATAATCCTTAAGCAAAATTCATTGTTTCATTGTTTATCATTTTTCACCAAACCAAACTATCTATTAAAAAAATGTACTAAAAACAAATTAAAAAGTCTAAAAGATCTACAACATTTCTTTCAAACTTTTTTTTTGTCAAGCCAATATTTTTCCAAAAATATAACAAAAGAAATATTGCACAAAAATATAATTTTTTTTCAAATTCGAGCCTGTCAATTGCAACAACTACTATCGATAAAATTCGATCTTTTTTCATAAAAAATTTGATGAATCTGCTTTTCCTTGATCCAATATTTCATAATAAAAATTGCTTAATTTTAAACATGACTGTACCAAATGAGAATCCTTAACCAAAGCTTATTATTTCATTTTCTCTCATTTATCCTCATTTATCTCGAAACCTAACACCTGATAAAAAAATCTACAGAAACAAAATTACTTATTTTTAAAAGATTTACAACACTCGCTTGAAATTTTTTTTTGAAAATCCAACATTTTTTCCAAAAATTTCCCAATTACAGAAAAAATATTTAAAAATTAAATGTTTTTTTTTCAAATTCAGGCCTGTCAATTATAACAATTACTATTGATAAAATTAGATCGTTTTTTATCAAAAATTTGATGAATCTGTTTTACCTTGATCCAATTTTTCATGATAAAAATTTCACAATTTTGAACATGACTGTACCAAAAGAAAATCCTAAATCAAAGCTTATTGTTTCATTTTTACTTATTTTTTTCAAAACCTAACACATCTAATAGAAATATCTAGAGGAACAAAATTACGTATTTTTAAAATATCTGTAACATTTCATTGAAACTTTTCTTTGTCAGAACAAAAATTTTCAAAAGATATTGCAAATTTGAAATTTTTTGTGGAGATGCGAAAAAGTCAAACATAACCATTATCAAAAAAATTATATGGTGTTTCGTCAAAAATTTTCTGAATCAGTTTTGCCTTGATCCAATATTTTATAATAAAAATTTCTGAATTTTGAACATGACTGTACCAAATGAAATTCCTTAACCAAAGCTTATTATTTCAGTTTTTTTCATTTATCCTTAATTATCTCAAAACCTAACACATCTAGGAAAAAAATTCAAACAAATTAAATGACGTATTTTTAAAACAATCACATTTGTTTGAATTTTTTTTTAAATTCCAACATTTTTTCCAAAAATTTCCCCATTACAGAAAGAATACTAAAAAATTAAATGTTTTTTCTAAAACTCGAGCCTGTTGATTGCAACTACTACTATCGATAAAATTCGATCTTTTTTTCATAAAAAATTTGATGAATCTGTTTTACCTTAATCCAATATTTCATGATAAAAGTTGCTTAATTTTGAACATGACTGTACCAAATTAACCGAAGCTCATTATTTCATTTTTTCTCATTTATCCTCATTTATCTCGAAACCTAATACATCTAGTAAAAAAATCCAAAGAAATTAAATGACGTATTTTTAAAACATTCACATTTGTTCGAAAGATTTTTTTGAAAATCCAACATTTTTTCCAAAAATTTCCCAATCACAGAAAGAATACTAAAAAATTAAATGTTTTTTCTAAAACTCGAGCCTGTCAATTGCAACTACTACTATCGATAAAATTCGATCGTTTTTCATCAAAAATTTGATGAATCTGTTTTACCTTGATCCAATGTATCATGATGGAAATTGCTTAATTTTTAACATGACTGTACCAAACGAAAATCCTCAACCAAAGTTTATTGTATCATTTTCCTCATTTATCCTCCTTTATCTCGAAACCTAACCTAACATCTAGTAAAAAAATCCACCGAAACTAAATGACGTATTTTAAAAGCATTCACATTTATTTGAATTTTTTTTGAAATTCCAACATTTTTCCCAAAAATTTTCCAATTATAAAAAGAGTATTAAAAAATTAAATATGTTCTTTTTTAATTCGAGCTTTTTAATTGCAACAACTACTATTGATAAAATTCGATCGTTTTTCATAAAAAATTTGATGAATCTGTTTCACCTTGATCCAATATTTTATAATAAAAATTGCTTAATTTTAAACATGACTGTACCAAATGAGAATCCTTAACCAAAGCTTATTATTTCATTTTCTCTCATTTATCCTCATTTATCTTGAAACCTAAAACCTGATAAAAAAATCTACAGAATCAAAATTACGTATTTTTAAAAGATTTACAACACTCGCTTGAAATTTTTTTTTGGAAAATCCAACATTTTTTCCAAAAATTTCCCAATTACAGAAAAAATATTAAAAAATTAAATGTTTCTTTTTCAAATTCGGGATTGTCAATTGTAACAATTACTATTGATAAAATTAGATCGTTTTAATTCAAAAATTTGATGAATCTGTTTTACCTTGATCCAATTTTTCATGATAAAAATTTCACAATTTTGAACATGACTGTACCAAAAGAAAATCCTTAACCAAAGCTTATTATTTCATTTTCTCTCAATTATCCTCATTTACCTCGAAACCTAACACATCTAGTAAAAAAATCCAAAGAAATTAAATGACGTATTTTTAAAACTTTCACATTTGTTTCAAATTTTTTTTTAAATTCAAACATTTTTTCCAAAAATTTCCTAATCATAGAAAGAATACTAAAAAATTAAATGTCTTTTCTAAAACTCGAGCCTGTCAATTGCAACTACTACTATTGATAAAATTCGATCGCTTTTCATAAAAAATTTGATGAATCTGCTTTTCCTTGATCCAATATTTCATAATAAAAATTGCTTAATTTTGAACATGACTGTACCAAATGAAAATCCTCAACCAAAGCTTATTATTTCATTTTCTCTCGTTTATCCTCATTTATCTCGAAACCTAACAAATCTAGTAAAAAAATCAATAGAAACAAAATTACGTATTTTTAAAAGAGTTAAAACATTTGCTTGAATTTTTTTTTTGAAAATCCAAAATTTTTTCCAAAACTTTTGCAATTACAAAAAGAATACTAAAGAACTAAATATGTTTTTTTAATACTTGAGCCTGCTAATTGCAACAACTACTATCGATAAAATTCGATCGTTTTTCATAAAAAATTTGATGAATCTGCTTTCCCTTGATCCAATATTTCATAATAAAAATTGCTTAATTTTGAACATGACTATACCAAATGAAAATCCTTAACCAAAGCTCACTACTTTATTTTTTCTCATTTATCCTCAATTATCTCAAAGCCTAACACTTCTACTAAGAAAATCCACAGAAACAAAATGACGTATTTTTAAAACATTTACATTTGTTTGAATCTTTTTAAAAAAACAACATTTTTTCCAAAAATTATCCAATTACGAAAAAAATATTGCAAAATAAATAAATTTTTTTTTCAAATTCGAGACTTACTACTCTCAATAAAATTTGATGGTGTGAAGATTTAATTTTCAAACGCCTAGTGATGGAGACTGGTGGCTGATGAGGGTGTGAGAGGGTGGGTGGAGGGTGTGGGAGGGGGAGTTACATTTGCATGAAAAAGGTACAATCCCTGAGGCAGATTCCTATGTATAAGCTATTCCCAAATGAATGCAAATTCTTGCTCGAAAACCCTTCGACAGGAGAGTCAAGAAATTTGCTTACGTAAATACTGCGTTATTGTAGTGTCGAATATCGAGTTATCGTGTTCTAAACTCGACCAACTCTGAAACTCAAACGACTGATTCCGCAGCTGTGAGGGAATACAATGCACCCTCTCGCAATTTTTAATTACTTAAAAGTTTCCGCGAATATATGAAAAAAAGTTTTTAAAAAAGCAAAAGCAACTCCCGCTGTTCGCTGCAAGGATTTTCAGGTCATATTCTCAATTAAAATAATTTGTTAATCTTTATGGTTTCTATCCCTCTGTGTCGCCCACTGTGCATCCGTTATTCCACAAATCAATTTTTATCAATTCCTGTGCATCCTTACAGTAGCGTTCGACTTCTATCCCACTGTGCCCACTCGCTCCAAGTTGCACAGAGGGACAAATTAGGTTACTTTTTAATTTTTCTAATTTTTCTTCTTTTTTCTTTGACCAGTTTCCCGACTCTGTATTTGTTCGGCTTCTGTCCCACTGTGCGGGCCATTGTACATCGACCAAGGATCCACGATAAAAGGTTCGTTATATACCAATCCTTATCTTCACTTTTGAATACTTTTTCGGGTTTCCTGTCCGTCGGTGCACTCTTTAACCAGTGTTCGACCTCTCTCCTACTATGCCACCCACTCTCTATCCTTTAAAAATGTACGAACCATCCTTTATAGAGATGCACACTGAAAGAGAAGTGCCGAAAACTGGGTTAAGACTGCACAGAGGGATAAGTTTTTTTTTCTATCAGCAAGCTTCGTAGAGAATTTTGACCCTTGAAGCTAAAACAACGCCACCCCAGTTGCTGTAGCTCCTTTTCTATTCATGTTTTGTTGCGTGATTCTCGCTAAGCTCGGTGAGCATCAGAGATAACGTGGCCTTGTCCAGGCTACACATTGTTCCACGGATTTAAGCAGATTATTCTGGGACGTTGTTAAACGCAAATTGCCCTCGCAAACGACTCTTGAAGACCCTCAACTCTTTTTATCACCCGAGCTAGTGAACTATGCTCGAGGGTGGACACTCGACCAAAAACCCTCTTAATATACCAGCATTCAGGATTTAACTAATTTCTGCATATTGATATATGTATTTTTTACATAGGGAGTGATGGGTACAATGGGGTGGCCCGCAGTAGGCCCTATCCCGAAGTTAATATTTAATATTTCTGCATATTAATATGTGCATTTTGACATGGAGATTAACGGGTACAGTGGGTCGACCCACAGTGGGTCGAATACAGAATTTACTGTTTAATATTTCTGCATAATTAAATGTGTAGTTTCACATGGAGAGTGATGGGCACAATGGGTCGAATCTAGATTTCACTGTTTAATATTTTTGCATATTAATATGAGTATTTTTTACATGGGGAGTGATAGGTACAATGGGGCGGCCCGCAGTGGATCGAATCCCGAACTTACTATTTAATACTACTGCATATTAATATGTGTATATTTTACATGAAGAGTGATGGGCACAGTAGGTCGAATCCAGAATTTACTGTTTTATATTTCTGCATAATAATATATGTATTTTTTACATGGAGAGTGATGGCTACAATAAGGGGGCCAGCCGTGGGTCGAATCCAGAATTTACTTTTTAATATCTCTGCATATTAATATGTGCAGTTTTACATGGAGAATGATGGGTACAGTGGGTGGCCCACGGTGGGTCAAATCCGGAATTTATTGTTTAATATTTCTGCATAATTAAATGTGTAGTTTCACATGAAGAGTGATGGGCACAATGGGTCGAATCTAGATTTTACTGTTTAATATTTTTGCATATTAATATGAGTATTTTTTACATGGAGAGTGACGGGTACGATGGCGCAGCCCGCAGTGGATCGAATCCCGAATTTACTAGTTAATATTTCCGCATATTAATATATACATTTTTACATAGAGAGTGATGGGTACAGTAGGTCTAATCCAGAATTCACTGTTTAATATTTCTGCAAATTAATATATGTATTTTTTACATAGGGAGTGATGAGTACAATGGAGTAGGCCGCAGTGGGCCCTATCCCGAAGTTAATATTTAATATTTCTGCATATTAATATGTGCATTTTGACATGGAGATTAACGGGTACAGTGGGTCGACCCACAGTGGGTCGAATACAGAATTTACTGTTTAATATTTCTGCATAATTAAATGTGTAGTTTCACATGGAGAGTGATGGGCACAATGGGTCGAATCTAAATTTCACTGTTTAATATTTCCGCATGTTAATATGTGTATTTTTTACATAGGGAGTGATAGGTACAATGGGGCAACCCACAGTAGGTCGAATCCCGAATTTACTATTTCATATTTCTGCACATTAATATGTGTATTTTTTACATGAAGAGTGATGGGCACAGTAGGTCGAATCCCGAATTTACTTTTTAATATCTCTGCATATTAATATGTGCAGTTTTACATGGAGAATGATGGGTACAGTGGGTCGACCCACGGTTGGTCGAATCCGGAATTTACTGTGTAATATTTCTGCATAATTAAATGTGTAGTTTCACGTGAAGAGTGATGGGCAAAATGGGTCGAATCTAGATTTCACTGTTTAATATTTTTGCACATTAATATGAGTAATTTTTACATGGAGAGTGATGGGTACGATGGGGCGGCCCGCAGTGGGTCGAATCCCGAATTTACTAGTTAATATTTCCGCATATTAATATATACATTTTTACATGGAGAGTGATGGGTACAGTGGGTCTTATCCAGAATTCACTGTTTAATATTTCTGCAAATTAATATATGTATTTTTTACATAGGGAGTGATGGGTACAAAGGGGGCGGCCCGCAGTAAGTCGAATCCTGAAATTACTGTCTAATAATTGTACATATTAATGTATGTATTTTTTACATAGGGAGTGATGGGTACAATTGGGTGGCCCGCAGTGGGCCCTATCCCGAAGTTAATATTTAATATTTCTGCATATTAATATGTGCATTTTGACATGGAGATTAACGGGTACAATGGGTCGACCCACAGTAGGTCAAATAGAGAATTTGCTGTTTAATATTTCTGCATAATTAAATGTGTAGTTTCGCATTGAGAGTGGTGAGTACAATGGGTCGAATCTAGATTTCACTGTTTAATATTTCCGCATGTTAATATGTGTATTTTTTACATGGGGAGTGATGGGTACAATGGGGCAACCCACAGTAGGTCGAATCCCGAATTTACTATTTAATATTTCCGCATGTTAATATGTGTATTTTTTACATGGGGAGTGTTGGGTACAATGGGGCAACCCACAGTAGGTCGAATCCCGAATTTACTATTTAATATTTCTGCATATTAATATGTGTATTTTTTACATGAAGAGTGATGGGCACAGTAGGTCGAATCCAGAATTTACTTTTTAATATTTCTGCATATTATTATGTGCAGTTTTACATGGAGAATGATGGGTACAGTGGGTCGACCCACGGTGGGTCGAATCCGGAATTTACTGTTTAATATTTCTGCATAATTAAATGTGTAGTTTCACATGGAGAGTGATAGGCACAATGGGTCGAATCTAGATTTTACTGTTTAATGTTTTTGCATATTAATATGAGTATTTTTTACATGGGGAGTGATGGGTACAATGAGGCGGCCCGCCGTGCGTCGAATCCAGAATTTATCATTTAATATTTCCGCGTATTAATATGTGTATTTTTTACATGAATAGTGATGAGCACAGTAGGTCGAATCCAGAATTTACTGTTCAATATTTCTGCATACTAATATATGTATTTTTTATGTGAGAGTGATTGGTACAATGTGGTGGCCCGCAGCAGGTGCTATCCCGAAATTACTATTTAATATTTCTGCATATTAATATGTGTATTTTTTACATGCAGAGTGATGGGTACAATGGGGCGGCCCACAGTGAGTTGAACAAAGAATTTACTTTTTAATATTGCTGCATATTAATATGTGCATATTTACATGGACAGTGATTAGTGCATTAGGTTGGCACACAGTGGGTCGCATCCAGAATTTACTGCTTAATATTTCTGCTTGTTAATATGTGTATATTACATGGAGAGTGGTGGGTACAGTAGGTCGAATCCAGAATTCACTGTTAAATATTTCTGCATATTAATATATGTATTTTTTACATGGAGAGTGATGGGTACGCTAGGGTGGCGCGCAGTAGGTCAAATCCCTAAATTACTATTTAATATTTCTGCATATTAATATGTGCATTTTTACATGCAGAGTGATGGGTGCAATGGGTTGGCCCACAGTGGGTCGAATCCAGAATTTAGTGTTTAATAGTTTTGCACATTTAAATGAGTTGTTTCACATCGAGAGTGGTGGGTACAATAAGTCGAATCTAGATTTCACTGTTTAATATTTCAGCATGTTAATATGTATATTTTTCACATGGGGAGTGATGGGTACAATGGGGCAGCCCGCAGTGGGTCTTATCCCGAAATTACTATATAATATTTTTGCATATTAATATGTGCATTTTTACATGGAGAGTGACGGGCACAATGGGTCGAATCCAGAATTTCCTTTTTAATATTGCTGCATATTAATATGTACATTTTTACATGGACAGTGATTGGTGCATTGGGTCGGCCCACAGTGGGTCGAATCCAGAATTTACTGTCTAATCTTTCTGCATATTAATCTATGTATTTTTTACATGGGGAGTCACGGATACAATGGGGTGGCCCGCAGTGAGTCGAATCCCGAAATCACTGTTTAATATTTCTGCGTATTAATATGTGAATTTTTACATGGAGTGTGACGGACACAGTGGGTCGAATCCAGAATTTCCTTTTTAGTATTACTGCATATTAATATGTACATTTTTACATGGACAGTGATTGGTGCATTGGGTCGGCCCACAGTGGGTCGAATCCAGAATTTACTGTCTAATCTTTTTGCATATTAATCTATGTAATTTTTACATGGGGAGTGATGGGTACAATGCGGTGGCCCGCAGTGGGTCCTATCCCGCAATTACTATTTAATATTTCTACATATTAATATGTGCATTTTTACATGCAGATAGATGGGTTCAATGGGTCGGCACATAGTGGGTCGAATCCAGAATTTAATGTTTAATAGTTTTGCATATTTAAATGAGTAGTTTTACATGGAGAGTGATAAGCGCAGTGGGTCGCATCTAGATTTTACTGTTTAATATTTCTGCATATTAATATGTGTATTTTTTACATAGGGAGTGATGGGTACAGTGGGGCAGCCCGCAGTGGGTCGAACCCAGAATTTACTGTTTAAAATAGTCTACAGCTCAAAATTCTTAACATAAGTCGATTGTTTTCTATAAGTAATCAGTATTAAATTGCTAAGATAAATTGGTAAATCGGTGATTTTCTAAATTTGTCATTTGTAATGGTGTATAAATAAATAAATTGCAAAAATCATTTTTAACGATATTTTTTTTTATTTCCCAAGAAAATAAAATTAACTCGATATCTACTATATTTAATGAAGATTTACTTTGGAAAGGTAAATAATTAATTTGATGCCAATACCAATTGTTCTAAAACTAAAATTTCTGAGAATTGGTTAAATAATCAATTATGAAAAACTCGTGATTAACCATTTTGAGTTTTATTTACTATTTGATAAACAAATATTCAAGTTGACTGTTCTTGTAAAAAAATTAATCCAATTAGTTTTAATTTTTAATTAATTTATTTTTCCAAACGTTTTTCATTTTTCCTGATATATGCACCTTTTTTCTTAACTGAAATTGTTGTACAAGTGATTTTGTATACTAACGATTAAACATATTAATTGTTAATATCAAATTTTAATGGAAAACCACCTAAGTCGAATATTTTCTTATAAAAAGAAGTTATTTATCAGTACGTATTACCAAAAATCATCCTTATAGTGGCTATTGAATTAATAAAAAAATATCAAAATAAAATTACGATTGTTTTTAAAAAATTTATAAACAAATAGCAAACTTCGGTATTTCATTGAAGTTTTTTTGCATGGATTTTTAAAACTTCATTTAATCTCTTTGCCAGAAATTAATCAGCAATAAACAATTATTATTAAATTCTTTATAACTTCATAAAGACAAATTCCGATTTTAAATCTTGTTTTATAAAAGACATTTTTTTCGCTGAATTTAATCCTAATTAAGTTATTGCGATTTTCAAGGTTCATAAAATTCATCAGAATTTAACAATTATTTTTATAAATAATTTAATCACTAAAAGTATCAAACTTTGCTGATACCTATCATTATTTGAATAATTTTCTGCAATTTTAGTTGTAAAAAAATGTTTTTTTGGTGAAAACGCCACAATTAAGTATTTTTTTACCATTTTGTTTATGTTGTATACCATTTTATACTATTTGTTTATGAGAAGCAACTTTGACATTAAATTAATTTTTTATGTTTCTGAAATAAATCTTCACTGAATATGGAAGACAACAAGTTCACCTTATTTTATTTTTGGTCGGAGATAAAAAATAATATTGTTGAAAATGCCAGATTTGTCAATTTATTTATTTATATAAGACTTCAAAGAAAACTACAAAAACAGCTTAGACAGAAATCGCATGCTGATTATTTATAGAAAAAAATTCCAATTCCGTTAAGAATTTCGGGCTGTAAACTATTTTGAAAAGTACATTCTGGTTCTGTGTCCCACTGTGAAGGCTGGACACAATGGGACGAAAGCGAAAATCATATGGTTAATGATTTAATAATAATTTCAGTGCGATTCATTGAAATTAAAGCAATAATTTGTGATTTAATTGTGTATTGTTTAATTGCCAAGCTTAATTAATTCATCACACAAGATATAGACGATTATTTATCCAAGTAATTATCGTTAATTCCTCTTAATTTCGTGTTTTATGGTATTATAGACTATCAAAAATATATATTGAATAAATAATATTTTCTTACTATTAATATGTTGCATATAATGTCTAAACTGAAGTGATTTTACTAGTTTTTTAAGAAAATGTTTTAAGTAGTACATTTTTTCTAAAATCTTTAATAACTTCTTCTATAATTAACACAGTTAAATATTTTTTAGCTTATTTTAAAGGTCAGTCTCATTAGAATTTAATAATTGTATATGAAGAAGAGTAAAATTTTTTTTCTTGAATTCTGCCGAAGGCTGAATTTGTCACGAAAAAATTTAAAATTTTAATAAACTAACAAGTTTCGATTTTTCTCCAGTATTATAATTGCAAAACTTATAATGATACAATTACATGAAATTTAATTATCTGACTAAATTAATTTAAAGCTTTAACGCCAATTATTGCAGCTGAGAGTTTAACTTTTTCGAATTCCTTGAATTTTCACGTAACAAATTTAGAATTCTGCAAAATAAATATTTGGATTAGATCAAAGTGGACTATTCCGCAACTCGTGAGGTGGTTAATAGACACTGATCAACAAAAATGACCTATGTCCTCGCTGAATGCGACATGCGACTTTCCGAGGCACTTTTCAATTCTGAATATGAATCTGACTTCCGTTTGTTGCCAAGTTTAATAAATATTCGTCTAGTTTAATACATATTTGCAATTAAAATTGTTAAAAAAACTGTTTAACCATTTTTCTTAAGATTGAAAATTTTTTCCGCTTTCAACGGAGGTCATTTCGGTGTGCTTTTTAACACAGTTTTCGAATATCGTTTTACTTTAGCGATATACATATATAACGGTTTTTGAGATATTTTCAAAAAACTGAAAAAAAGTGATAAAAATGTATTGAACTTTCAGTGCTATGTAATTCAGGATGTCTTTATTTTATTTTAATAAACAATAGGTCGATTTGTTTGTTACTTCATGAAGAATAATTATCTGGAAAAAAATATAAATTCAGATTATCCGTTTCTGAAATATCCTGGAAAATTTGTACCCTTCTTTTCAATTTTTGAAAACTTGTACTAAATACTGTACTGGGCATCAGATCTTCATTTATCCATATTAAAATGTTCGACGTTTGCTTGAGCGAACATTTTTTTTTGATCGAATCGTCAAGGATGAGACTCCAACAGTAATTATTTAAATAATTTTTATAAACAAATGCACAATTTAACCAAATTTTCATGAATAGGCTTTATTTTGTTTCTGTGCAATCAACTCGAAATGATTTGTCACAGTCTCCTTGATGCCAGTTTTTTCATAATTGCAAAAATTGTTAATTATGTGAACAATTGCATATATAAACAAATGCAAATTTTAATCATTTTTTCATAAATAGGCCTAACTTTTTTTTGTGGAATAAATTAGAAATATTTTTCCAGGGGCTCCTTGCTATCATATTTTTTATAGTGACAAAACCTGTTTATTATGTAAACAATTTTTATAAACAAATGCTTATTTTTACCTTTTTTTCATTAATAGACTTAATTTTTATGCGGAATGAACTCGAAATGTTTTGCCAAAGCCTTCTTGCTACTATATTTTTTATAATGACAGTAATTGCTACATATGTCAACAATTTTTATAAACAAATGCACACTTAAACCATTTTTTCATGAATAGGCCTAATTTTGTTTGTCATGAACTACAAATGTCTTTCCCGGGACTCCTTCCTATCATATTTTTCAAACTGGCAAAAACAGTTAATAAAAAGGTTAATTATATAAACGATTTTTATAAACAAATGCCAATTTTCACCTTTTTCCATAAATAGACTTGATTTTTTTGCGAAGTCAACAGTTTGTAATTGTAAAAAATGTAGTTGCAAGGAGTCTTAGGCAAAACATTTCGAGTTCATTCCGCAAAAAAATGAAGTCCATTAATGAAAAAAGGTGAGAATTGGCATTTGTTTGTAACAATCGTTTATATATTTAACTTCGTTAATTACAGCTTTTGTCACTTTGAAAAATATGATAGCAAGGAGTCCCTGGAACGACATTTGTAGTTTATGCCAAAAAAAATTAGGTCTATTCATGAAAAAATGGTTTATATGTACATTTGTTTATAAAAATTGTTGATATAAGTAGCAATTATTGTCATTATGAAAAATATGGTAGCAATGAGTCTTTGGCAAAACATTTCGAGTTGACTCCTCAAAAAAATGAAGTCTATTTATGAAAAAAAAGTGGAAATTGACATTTGTTTATAACAACCGTTTATATAATAAACCTTGGTTATTGGAACCTTGGAATAAACCTTAAGGAATAAACCTTAAGGAATAAACCTTGGAATAATCTTGGTTATTACAGTTTTTGACACTATGAAAGATATGATAGCATGGAGTTCCTGAAAAGACATTTGTAGTTCATGCCAAAAAAATAAGTCTATTAATAAAAAAATCATTAAAATGTGCATTTGTTTATAAATTTGTTCATCTAATTAACCATTTTTGTAATTATGAAAAATATGGCAGAAAGGAGACTGCGACAAATCATTTCGAGTTGATTCCGCAAAGAAATGAAGTCTATTGATAAAAAATGGGTAAAATAGGTAATTGTTTATAAAAATCGGTTATATAAATAACCTTATTATTAACAGTTTTTGTCACTTTGAAAAATATGATAGCAAGGAGTCCCTGAAAAGACGTTTGTAGTTGATGCCGAAATAAATTAGGTCCATTCATGAAAAAATGGTTTGAATGTGTATTTATTTATAAAAATTGTTGAAATAAGTAGCAATTATTGTCATTATGAAAAATATGGTAGCAAGGAGTCTTTGGAAAAACATTTCGAGTTGATTCCGAAAAAAATGAAGTCTATTTATGAAAAAACGAAAAAATGTGCATTTGTTTATAAAAATTGTTTACGTAATTAACAGGTTTTGTCACTATAAAAAATATGATGGCATGGAGTCCCTGGAAAGACATTTGTAAGTTTATGCTAAAAAAAGTTAGGTCTATTTCTGAAAATATGGTTTAAATGTGCATTTGTTTATAAAAATTGTTGATATTAGTAGCAATTATTGTCATTATAAAAAACATGGTAGCATGGAGTCTTTTGACTCCAAACATTTCTAGTTGCGCAAAACATTTCTAGTTTATTCCGCAAAAAATAAAGTCTATTTATGAAAAAACGAAAAAATGTGCATTTGTTTATAAAAATTGTTTACGTAATTAACAGGTTTTGTCACTATAAAAAATATGATGGCAAGGAGTCCCTGGAAAGACGTTTGTAGTTGATGCCGAAAAAAATTAGGTCCATTCATGAAAAAATGGTTTAAATGTGCATTTGTTTATAAAAATTGTTGAAATAAGTAGCAATTATTGTCATTATGAAAAATTTGGTAGCAAAGAGTCTTTGGCAAAACATTTCAAGTTTATTCCGAAAAAAAATGAAATCTATTTATGAAAAAGGGAACAAATGTGCGTTTGTTTATAAAAATTGTTTACTTAATTAACAGGTTCTGTCACTATGAAAAATATAATAGCATGGAGCGCCTGGAAATACATTTATAGTTCATGCAAAAAAAAAGGAGGTCTGTTGATTGAAAAATGAATAAAATGTGCATTTGTTTACAAAAATTGTTCACATAATTAACAATTTTTGTAATTATGAAAAATATGGCAGCAAGGAGCCTTCGACAAATCATTTCGAGTTGATTGCGCAGAAAAAAAATAAAGTCTATTTATGAAAAAAGGTGAAAATAGGTATTTGTTTATAAAAATCGTTTATATAATTAATTTCGTTATTAACAGCTTTCGTTACTTTGAAAAATATGATAGCAAGGAGCCCCTGGAGAGACATTTGTAATTGATGCCGAAAAAAATTATGTCGATTAATAAACAAATGGTTTACATGTGCATTTGTTTATAATAGTTGTTGATATAAGTAGCAATTATTGTCATTATGAAAAATATGGTAGCAAGGAGTCTTTGGAAAAACATTTCTAGTTGATTCCGCAAAAAAATGAAGTCTACTTATGAAAAAACGTGAAAATTAGCATTTGTTTATAAAAATTGTTTATATAATAATTAACCTGATTATTAAAAGTTTTTGTCACTTTGAAAAATATGATAGCAAGGAATCCCTGTAAAGACATTTATAGTTCACGCAAAGAAAAAAGGAGGTCTGTTCATTGAAAAATGAATAAAATGTGCATTTGTTTACAAAAATTGTTCACATAATTAACAATTTTTGTAATTAGGAAAAATATGACAGCAAGGAGACTGCGACAAATCATTTCGAGTTGATTGCGCAGAAAAAAAAAAATGAAATCCAATTATGAAAAATGGTGAGAATTGGCATTTGTTTATAAGAATCTTTTATATAATTAACCTTGTTATTAACAATTTTCGTTACTCTGAAAAATGTGATAGCATGGAGCCCATGGAGAGACATTTGTAGTTGATGCCAGAAAAATTAGATCTTTTCATGAAAAAGTGGTTTAAATGTGCATTTGTTTATAAAAATTATTGATATAAGTAGCAATTATTATCATTATGAAAAATATGGTAGCAAGGTGTCTTTGGCAGAACATTTCTAGTTTATTCTGCAAAAAAATGAAGTCTATTTATAAAAAAAAGAAAAAATGTGCATTTGTTTATAAAAATTGTTTACATAATTAACAGGTTCTGTCACTATGAAAAATATGATAGCATGGAGCCCCTGGAAAGACATTTATAGTTCATTCCACAAAAAAATTAGGCCTATTCATGAAAAAATGATTAAAATGTGCATTTGCTTATAAAAATTGTTTATATAATTAACAATTTTTGTAATTATGAAAAATATGGCAGCAAGGAAACTGCGGCAAATCATTTTGAGTTGATTGCGCAGAAAAAATGAAGTCTATTTATGAAAAAAGGTAAAAATGGTCATTTGTTTATAAAAATTGTTTACATAATTAACTGGTTTTGTCACTATGAAAAATATGATAGCACTGAAATTTCGGTACATTTTTAGCACTTTCAGTTTTTTGAGAATATCTCAAAAACCGTTATAGATATCGCTAAAGTAAAACGATATTCACAAACTGCGTTAAAACGCATTGAAATGACCTACGTTGAGGGCAGAAAAAATTTTTCACTTTTAAAAAAATTGTTAAACAATTTTTTTGAACAATTTTAATTGCAAATACCTATTAAACTAGACGTGATAGCAACAAACGGAAGCTAAGTTCGTATTCAGCATTGGAAAGTATTTCAGAAATATGTCGCATTTAACGAGAACATACGTCATTTTTGTTGATCAGTGAGCTATCATACACTTAATAGAAGCCGAGAAAACAAAAACGAAACTTTTTGAAATTTTTATTAGCAAAAATTGCTCAGAAAATGACCAAATTTATTTCTGAATTTTTTCAGAATTTTTAGTCAACGGGGTTTAAGTTTAGCCGTTGAAGCCGTTGAACATTATATTATTATTAAATTATATGTATTGTTTCGATAATTTAAATAAATGTCAAATACCTAATTATAGATTTCTAATTTCGTTTAAAGCATACTTTATCAGTTTCCTCTCTGTAATGAGATTTTCACCCTCTCGAAATGAAGACATTGCAGGAACAACCCGAAGGGTGGCTGGTAACTGGTTTCCCATCGCGTCCTTTTCGTAAACCCTCTTGCGGTTTTAGGACGGCAATCTCGTCGACCCTGAGTAAGTAAGGATCACCGAGTGGCCCATGACCAATATTGAAAGCCAGTAACTTATCCTTGCCGAGGTTGCCCCATTAGGAAATCGCCCTGGCTATAAAACAACCACTCGTCTTTATCGCGTCTATATCGAGTCGAATAAAATTCTAGAGTAAGGGCGGATATTAGGGTGGACCAAAAATGCGTTGGAAATTTTTTTTTAAGTTTTCTTGTACATCGCCCCCCAATTTGTTCAATTCTACAAAAAAATAAATGTGTTTTTTTGGCAAAAATGATATTTGGAGTTTCCGAGAGCCCTATGAACTTTAACACGTATTTCCCATAAGAAAAAAAGACGTTTTTGTAAATTTTATTCAGAATCGTCAATATTAGGTGAACCGAGTTGAAACTCAACATTACGATTCACAATTAGCCATAGAATGCGAATGAAAATTACTTTTCAAATATCATCCCCATAAGTCTGTTTTATACGGCTCCAGGAAGACCCCATAAGTGAAAAATTGGGTTTTGCGAGTTTTTGGCGCTAACTATGATTTTTTTCAGTTTTTCAAATGCAAATAGTTTCAAACATAAAATACTACTTCTTACTAATAATTAAACGTATACATAAATTGTTTAAACAATTTATTATTGTTTTTAGCTATTTTTTTTTAGAATAGAGTTAGAAAGTCGCGGTTTTTTCAGAAATTTTCAATATTTTTGCAACTTTTCAGTTACAGCGAAGCAATAATCAATTAAAGTTAACCGAAATAATTTTCTAAACAATTTATTATTATTTATAACAATATTCTCTTACTACAATGCTAGAAAGTTACGGTTTTTTCTGAAATTTTCGACTTATTGTCCAGTTTTCCATTCAAGTGAAGTAAAAATTATTTTAAATTAACAAACATAATTGTTTAAACAAATTATTATTGTTTTTAATAATAATATTCTCTTTGAATATTGCTAGAAGGTTGCGATTTTTTCAGAAATATTCAACTTTTTGTACATGTTTCAATTAGAGTCAAGTAATAAGTAATGCAATTTAACAAGCATAATTGTTTAAACAAACTTTTATTGTTCATAACTATCTTGTCCTATAGTAAGGCTAGATAGTTGCGGTTTTTTCTGAAATTTATTTCTTTTTGTCTACTTTTTACTAAGAAAAGTAATAATTCATGAAAGTTAACAAACATAATTGTTTAAACAAACTTTTATTGTTCATAACTATCTTGTCCTATAGTAAGGCTAGATAGTTGCGGTTTTTTCTGAAATTTATTTCTTTTTGTCTACTTTTTACTAAGAAAAGTAATAATTCATGAAAGTTAACAAACATAATTGTTTAAACAAACTTTTATTGTTCATAACTATCTTGTCCTATAGTAAGACTAGATAGTTGCGGTTTTTTCTGAAATTTATTTCTTTTTGTCTACTTTTTACCAAGAAAAGTAATAATTCATGAAAGTTAACAAACATAATTGTTTAAACAAACTTTTATTGTTCATAACTATCGTGTCCTATACTAATGCTAGATAGTCGCAGTTATTTCTGAAATTTTTTTTCTTGTCCACTTTTTACTTAGTAAATTAATAATTCATTCAAATTAACAAACATAATTGTTTAAACAAACTTTTATTGTTCATAACTATCTTGTCCTACAGTAAGGCTAGATAGTTGCGGTTTTTTCTGAAATTTATTTCTTTTTGTCTACTTTTTACTAAGAAAAATAATAATTCATGAAAGTTAACAAACATAATTGTTTAAACAAACTTTTATTGTTCATAACTATCGTGTCCTATACTAA
>JBAGKK010320748.1:0-19677 GCA_037177015.1 Euceroptres primus
TGAATAAAACTGCCAATATCAAGACAATATATTAAAATTAGGTGTACCTTCGCTCGCCTTCGACATCGATGATCTGAAGACTGAATTGCGAATTATGCCTCGAAAGTTCTTCAAGGCTTTGCGTGTTATTGCGCCACAATTATTAATGAAGAATTTACACAGGTGTTGTCAAATTTGCTAAGCGCTTTAACCAGTATAACTCTAGCAGTAGATGAATTTTGTAGCATTTAAAATAGTTCTATGTTAATATTTAATAAAATAGTTCTATGTAGTTTTGGGACCCTGTAATCTTTATTGTTGGTCCTTCAAAAGAATAAGAACATAATTGTAACAATTAAATTATAAAATTATAAATTGATTAATTAATGCTTAATAAATATAATAAAATATATGAAGGATAGTAATATTTAATTAATTTGCTTTTTCAAAAAAACACACTGTCCAAAATTTTACAATCTTTTCAAATTTCAGGCGCATTTATTGATCATACGAAACGTCAGCCCAATCAAAAGTTTTCCGGAAAGTTTAACAAAAAAGAAAATGCTTTCAATTATTTATCTACACGCTGACAAATTACGAAAGTGTCGGTACACATATTAAATTTTAAATTTAAATTGAAAATTGACTTAATTATGTATTTCCCAGGAAAAAATGTTGTAGAATATTGACTAAAACAGATATACACTGAAGCCCCGGTTTATTGCGGGTTTCGGGGTTGCTTGAATGGCCTTCGCGTAAACCGGGGGTCTTTCGAACGTAAACAAGTCAGGGCCGTATGAACTATTTTTGTTTTATTTTTTCACGAGTGAAAAATATTTTTCAAATATAAGTTTGATTTAACGTTTACTTTACTGTTAAGTTTTATTTAGTTATTATTTATTATATATAACGCATAACCAAAACACTGAAAACGAACTGAAGCGAACTGACGGAATTATCCGCTTAGAGTACTGTCCGCTTTGTTGATGCGGTACTTGTGCAACTCCGCTGACCTCCGAGCTCAGCTTCCTCGTCCCCTTGGACCCCTTAACTTCTGCAAGAATTCCTGAAACTGGTATATTGGTGCTAAAGAAACCGGAGCTCGAGTGTATACTAAAGTAATCTAAACTAATAATGAAAACATGCGACGACTTATTCAGTCAGGCTTTTTTGGCAGTGGTTGCTCAGGTAGTCGAAGAGATCCTCCCAACGTTGGGCCGTGCGCGTGCGTATGTGTGAGTAGAGTCGTGATACCCAAGCTCTCAGTAGGTTCCATTATCACAGTATGCACAATCTTATTTCCACAGGATTTTCGACAAAGCTTCAATCGACTTATAAAGGACCATTGGTTGTTATTGGTATTGAGTCCAGCCCTACTTATAGACTTAGGAAGTTGAATGAAAGTCGTGATAGGAATTTGCAAACAACGGCCCATGTGAGACAATTGAAGCTGTGGAGAGATTCAAATTGTGAGACAATTGAAGCTGTGGAGAGATTCAAATTGCGAGAAAGAGAATGAGAGTGACGATGAGTCGAATATCAGCGAAAATTCAAACCAAAGTGACCAGAGTGAGCATGTTGAAAGTGAGAATTCAAATTTAGCAAGAGAAAAAGAAAGCGAAAATAACAACAAAAGTAAAAACTTTGATAGTAGCTGTGTAAGACCTAAGCGATTACGAAAGAGACCCATGTACCTAAAAGATTACGAGTATTAAAATTTAAAAAAAAGAGAAATGATTCGTATTAAGTTGCCGTCAAAAATGAACCACAAGTTTGGAGGAACAAACTTCGCATAGGATGGCCGATTGTTATGAACTAAAATTTAATTCTGCTTAATTTGATATGATTGTTATTGTTATAAAGAATGTTCTGGAATTTGAAGTACGCATGCGTGAAAGATAGAAAGGACGCCGGGAAACAAAGGGTGGAGTAGAAGGTTTTGGACTATGGTCGCGAGAGCTTGGGCAGGGTGCTGCATAAAGAAAAGGGCTAGTTTAGCGAGAAGGTATCTTCCTTGTTGGTTCGTGTGAAGGTTAACAATTGACTTCAAGACCAATTGTAAGCAAAGTGCGAGTCTTGAACTGTTTCTGCTTCGTAAGAGTTATCAAAACGTGATCCTCCGTTTGTCAGCTCCTCCATGGCTTCACAGCCTTTTCAGTGTTTGCGCACTATTTGACTTTTTGTTATTTTATATTTTAAATTTCAATGAACCTTATCATTATCTCTTAAATACAATCAACTCGCTCAAGCCTTTTCTGCCCCACTCTCCACCCAGACTTGTATGTAGGATTGAATTTATAACACCTATTTTAATTACAAGGTAAGTAATAATTTTAGACGTCACATGAGCTACGCTCGTGGAAAAAACGCATTTTTTTCTTTAGAAAGATTTTGTATCTCCTAAAACCAGGAAAAAATCCCAACTCGAAATAAAAAGTATAATCTTTAGATTTTTGAAAACGTGATTTTGAAAAATTTTGAAAATGCTTTGACTTTTCGAATTTTTGTGAAATTTGAAATTATAACCTTAGATTCACAATTATAACATGAAATAAGATGCATAAGATAACATTCTGAAATTAAATTTAATCTCTCAATTTTCAAGCTCTCCACAACATTTTAATCAAAAAATATATATATTTAATTGTTTTATTGTCTTGAATAAAATATCACTTAACTTTAGAGAGAAAAATAGATACTCAGCAAAGCAGATAGATACACGAAAGCCTTCTTTCGCAGCAGAAAAAACTCTCATAGAGTTAATTTCTTAAAACAAATCCGATGATTCTAGAAATATGAAGTGAACTTTTCCAGTGTTCTGAAATTACAATCCAGTAGACAGAATAAGGATAACACAGCACTGATAAAGGTTAATACATGTTAAAACCAATTTACTTTTAGAACCACCAAGTATGTTTGCCTCTAAAGCCTTAACTTTCCGTATCATATGAAGCATCCATTTTTCTTCTGCAATCGGCACAATGCGCATTTTGATCAATTGCACATTCTCGCCCGTCAATATTCTGACTATTTTCTGATTAAATATACGAAACTTTACGTATGGGAGCATTATTAAGGAAGGTGCAGAAGCGAGTTTGTATAATACTTCTTGTGCTCGCAAATTTACAATAGTACGAGTAGTTGTATCTGGGACTTTGTCAAAATAATTCCGCATAACATTTTTAAGAGGATAATAATCTTTAAATTTTATATTTCCATACGCCATATGGCCATTGTATTCTTGAAATATAGCTTCTACATTGATTCCCAGCTGTTCTTGATAGCGTTCTGTGTAAAGTTCATTAATTCTCCGCTTTGCTTCCTCTACACCTCTTGTTACATCATGATCAAGTATTATCAAATTTTGTGATTGAAATCTTGTGGATTCTTGATACGGAAGTTAGCGTATCTGATTCTTATCGAGTCCCTGTCCCACCCCTTAATCAACAAATATGCCAAATCATATGTGGGCATGTCCTTGATAAGGTACGTATCCACTATCATATTATGTAGGCCCAATTTTTTTTTAAGTTGCGGGCCAGGTTTATTCAATCTCAAGTCATCTTGACTTCTACTTGGACCAGATTGAGGTCCATGCTGGTCATGTTGACTTGCACTTGAGCCATGTTGAGCTCCACTCAGGTCATGTTGACTCCTATTCGGACCGGGTTAAGGCCCACTCTGGTCAGGATGAACCCCACTAGGGCCATGATGACGTCCACTCGGGCTATGTTTTTTAGCGAAAGTAAATTCATTCAAAAATTCTCTAACATGTTCTCTACTAATGCGAAGGATATATCTTGCTACCTGTTCTACAACCCGCTCAATATTTTCTTGCCTCTGTTGCCTAAATTCGTTTCTACAGTCGAACCTTTTTAGTCTATGACCTTGACCCTGGATTGCAAGGATCAATCACAACTGGTTTTTTCTCTTCTGTTTGAATTTGTTTAATCAGTTGTCCCAAAGTTAAAGAAACAGGTTCAAGGTTCAAGCAAATCATTTTCATTTAATGCTAACTCAAGATCGGAAGTTTTCCCAGTATTCAGATTGATTTCTTTGTAATACACCCTACCCTATTTATCAATCCTTCATACAACAACAGGAATTTTAGTCGTAGAATCAGTGATCCTCATTTCTGCATTTCCCTCGCGTAAACGAACACACCTAGGTCCATAGGGATTAACTCCAACTGGATAAAAGTTTCTAATCACCTGATGACCGTCCACTTCAGCTCCCAATAAAGGCCGTATTTTTATATCATCCGCTGATTTACCAATTTTCCTTGAAAACAATTCCCATACCTTTTCAATGCTTTCTGCGTTTTTTGTACCAAGAGAAGACAATTTTCCCGCAGTTAGTCTCCGCATTTTTTCAAATAGCTTAGCTAACTTCACTATTCTTTTCAAATCCAATTCAAATCTAGGATCTATTGATCGAATTAGACCAAGAGATACAGGCTTGAACATTTGTCTGGTGAGAATATTTTTTTCGACCGCATCACCTAATACCGCTGCAGATTGTTTGAGTCCAAGCTTTAGAGCTGCACGAACTACATCTCTCAAAGTGATTGTTCTGACAGAGGCCCCAGTGGCTATTATCAAACATTGAGCAGAAAAACTGCTGAATTTAATTCCTACATTTGCTAATTCTCCTGCAAATGGAAGGAAAGCGACAAAATCTCCAATACATGCCAAAGTAGTTTCGGCTTCTTTTCCAGCATGTGCATAAGTTATACAATTATAAAATGGAACAAACATTAGTGAAAAGTTTGCTAGCTTTTCTCCAAAGGTACTCTCATGACCACTATCATACAACTGTTCTCTAAAAGTTCTCTAAAAGCCTTCGCATTTGCTATTCTGTCCTCAAACATATCAAAATTTTCAGTAGTTGTCTTTAGCAGATCCTGATATTCATTGACTTTGAGTTTTTGACTTGCTGGTAAACCCACTTGTTTGAGGAAGTTCTTATTACCATCGTTATTATATTTGAGCACGATTATGCGCGTATTATTTGGATAATGTATCAGAGCATAAAAATGATCTACACGGCAGTAATGAATTGCGAATAAATGTATATTTGGATTTACTTTATTTCGTACTGGTGGTACACAAGAATCTTCATTACACCGATGAGGTCCTATAATCGCCACTGGCCAACTCTGAAAAACTTTTATATCCGTTGAATTAATTAAATCTATCAGATTAGCTTCGCGAAATGCTTCCCGAAGAGAGTCTTTTATAAACAAACGATATTTCTCCGTTATCTTGTCAACTTGGGCAGAATATTTGTTATCCAGGTCGGGTAATAATTGAAGACTTTCCTCGCAGTGATACATTGGATACTCCTTATATTTTTCAACTTTTTTGGAGAAACTTAGGTCTACATATGGGCAAATCACATTGATCATTTCTAAAGGGAAAGGCTCGCAAGGAATTGATGGAATTTCTGAGTCACCTGGACATTCTTTACGTAAAGTTTCTTCTGTTATTAATGTGCGATTTTTAAATTTGGATAGCGCAAAGTAGAATTGATACAAGGAACTATTTTCAAGTTCTTTTTGACGAATCATCGCAAAAATCTCATTCAAATGTGAAAATAAAACATGAAAAGCCTCAGACCGAAATTCATCATTTTTAATTAAGTGTGCCACTTTGTGTTGTCTGAATTTTTCCCTTTCTTTATAAGCATAGCATAACAAGGAAGGAAGGGCGAAAATTTGTAAAGTTGATTGATCAGTTTCATTCTGCAAGACTGCCAATTCTATTGGTTCTGACATTGTAATGTAGTCATCGAAAGTAAGATTGGTTAAATTTAATCCAGTTGAACGAGCCAGTGTTAAACCAGCTTGTGCAAAAAATATAATCAATGTCAATTACTTTTTTGTCTTCCTTTGGCTGGGGAAATAAAGTTTCTAATATTCTTACAGCAGCCAAGTAAGATTAAAAAATTGTGAAACTAGTCAGGTTATTGTAAAATGCAAGCTATTTATCGAGTCAATTTAACGGCTGTGGACTAAACCAAAAGTATCGAGCACAGATTATTTACAATAAAAGTGGTTTAAACCATGGAATGATTGTTAATTTTTTTATCAGTTACATATTCCTCAAAAATACACAAAATATATATATTTTCACGTGTCTGACTATTAGAACTTCTCGTGAATAAAGGTGCGTCAATTTAGCCGCTTCTCCCCTGTCGCTATTATATATAAAATATATATTAAATTTTTTTTTTGAAAAATAAGACTCACTGAATTTTTTTACTTTTTCGTTGTCCTGATTCGCCAACCTCATCAGGCTAGTTTATTAATTCAAATATGAATATACACCAAAACACCATTTTTGTCACAATAAGAATATGTGTGAAATTATATACTTTAAGTTTTTACCTTAAATTTGTCCATAACAGATTTATTGATTCTTATTCCTTTACATAGTGACTAGTTCATTAGTACTCCCGCCTTTCTGGCGTTTTTAAATTGTTTACCTTATGTTGTTTTTATCATAATTTGACTTTGTACGACTATTCAGGTACTTAAAATTTATAATTTTAGACATGTTTTCATTGTGACAGAGACCTTCCCAAATTCTTTCACGAGATCTTTCTGAAATCCAAAATTTAATCTCGTTACAATATTGTCTTTTAGAAAATTACAACTTCAAAATCTGTCGATAACATAAATCAAAATCAATCTAAAATTAAATTTTTTCAAAGTTAAAAAATTCTACAAATAAACTTTTAAAAAATCTTTAAGTCCGAAAATTCAAAATCAGATAGATTTATTTTACAGTGCAGAACTTTCTTTCGATTAATTAATTCATAAATATAAAACTGGAACATTTTTTTATGGATGAAAAATACTAAGTATTGACAAAAAGCTTCAGTAGTCTTTATGACGAAAAGAGAGCTAAGGAAGGAAAATGTTAAATTGATTAAAAGTTATAAATTTATAAAAGCATATTGCCAAAATAATTCAGGTTTTCAAACATTCTCGGCTTTCAATATTAACAATCATTTTTCATTATAATAGTTTAAATTTTAGCTGTAAATAAATATATGAGCGACACATTTATTTATTGCAATAAATAAAAAATTATGGCGCTATATCCAAAATCAAGATAAAGACAAAATAAAATAAAACTTCGTAAGAAGCGAGTCTCAAGTGAATTGCTATAAAGTAATTTTCGAGAATTTTTTTTAAAAAGTTGAATTTTTGAAAAAATTCAAGACACTTTTTTAAAACTTTATCTTGATGAAACTTTCGAAAAGTCTTAGTATATATTTTTGCATATTTTAAGAATAAAATACAGGAATTTACATGTTTATTAAGACGGTTTAAACGTTAAGTCACGCGATTTGTTCGCACAGCTTCAAAGTTGGCGGTGCTGATCGGCGTGCAAGGTAGAGTTTTTTGCTTTTTTCCAAGAACAAAAATCAAAAACATTTAGATTCTTAAACAAATCTAACGCCGGATGCATCTAAAAAGTTCCAGAAAAAATGCATAATTGATAATAATACGAGGTGCTCACACAAATGACACAATTTTGTCGAAAAATTTTCATCTTTAATTATGTAATAAAATGAGTTGAAAATTTAATATCATTAAAAACTTAGGTTCATACGGTGAGGAATTTAATTATGTGTAAGTACACGTAATGACAATCCGATCTATCAATTATTTTTTGGGTTATGTTGCACGCCAATTTGAAAAAAGTGATTTCGAGAAAAACGCGATTAAAGTTTTCACTTATCTGCATGCCGTCAGAGTGACTCTAGACGTAAAAGTAATGCGTTCTAAAACTTATGGATTTACATTCTTAACATTTCAGCAGTCAGAGCATTCGTTTATGCAAAAAAATCCACTTGAGAAAATTTTACCTGAGACTCTCCCTTTAAAATATATCTGCACTTTTATGCATTTTTTCAGTATTTAAATTTTAATAGCTTTTCAATAGTTCCAGAATTTTATCAGAGCATTATATGAAACATTTTAAAAAATATCACATTTTTAAGCTCACAATCCTTTTTTTCAAATAAACACTTTTATTATTTTGACCTTAAGAGAAGTGGTACGTGTAATGCGATTCATTTTTTACGTGAACTCATTTATTTTTAGAATAACTACCCTGAATAATGAAAAATGCTGTTTTTAAAATAAATTCTAACTTTTTATTTACAAAGTAATAAAAAAACTATTTTATTTCTATTAAAGTAAAAGCTTAGTTAAGAAACTCAGGAAACTTTTTTTAAACCATTAAATTAAAAACATGTTAGGAAACTTGTAAAACTGTTAAAGATTAAAACTATTACATTCTTATCATCATATGAGACGGTATTAGTTTTATGTGAAAACTGACTTTTCAAATTTCCATCAAATCTCCCCGTTTCGAGACCCCCTGAGTGAGAAGAAATGGTTTCTACGCCGGTGTTTGTCTGTATGTCTGTCTGTCGGTCTGTCTGTTAACACGATAACTTTCGAAAGAATAATCAGACTGCATGGCGCATTGGCAGACTTTTTTAGGGCTTGAAAAGAGGAGTCGAGTTTGTTAGTCAGCCTTATGGACCCAAAACTCAAAAAATTAGGGTCACTTTATATTTTTTGAAAATGATTTTTTTTCAGAAAAATAAATTTTTAAGCGCAATTCTGGATAGCGGTCATAAAGCTCTATAAACCATCTTCATAAAATTTATTCAGTTGACCAATATTAACAAAGTTACAGCATGTAAAAATCTTTTAAAAAAATTTAAACACCAGTTTTAGAGAAAATCGAAAAATCGTCGAACTAAAGTCTAAAGTTACGCAAATTCTCATCACGTGACCGCACTAACGTGCCTACATATTCCTCAGAAAGTTGCAATTAACAAATCCTGGATTTAAATATTTAATTGATCCCTTTTTCTCTCCAAATCTTATTTTTTTTTTTAATTACAAAATTGCACTTTTATTCGGTAAAAGATCAAAATGTTGGGAAATCCTCTACACTGTTTTATGGAGTTCCATGGGGGGAACCAATTTCTCTCCTTACGTTTTTTTCTTATCTCGCGCCGTTCTCTCAAAAAATGCAAATTTTCATTTTGTTTCACCCACTTATTCTATTTTTCCCCTCCTTGAATTCGAATTTCACGTGGTATAAAAGTGTTTTTTTCGTATTTTGCATAGTTTTGCCGAAAATGTATTTTTCGATTATTTTTAGTGACAATTTTCGGATTAACCAAAACCGTTGGTTACAACACGCTGGTTAATAAATTAAACAATTCTCCTTTGAATTTGAAAATGTGTACGGGTGTGTACCTGAATAAATGCTCGTCTGGAAAACGTCTGCAAAATTTTGTTTCTTTTATGAGATTTCTGGAAAAGAATAAATTACTGTGATAACGTAATTGATTAGACAATTTTAGAAATCCATGCCAAAAATCGAGCGCGAAGCGCGAGAATCGTGATGAGAATGTGTTCCTTAAGGTCAATAGAGCCTTAAGTAAGTTAATTGGCCTCTGAATTTGAAATCAAAAACAAAGTTATCAACCTCTTTAAAAGTCCTGAACACTATGAGAAAATTAAACATGATTTAATTTCTAACGAGTCAATAGAATGTTACTGCGTCGCAAACATAATCGCGAGCCCTAGGCGCGCTCAAACTTATTTTAATAAGAGAGAAATTAAAGTATCATGCTGAAATTTCGGAAAATAAAAAAGAATATATTGAAGCATCAATGTCAAGTGCGTTTCAGTTTTTATTTTGAAAAAAATTTCAAAAATAATTTTTTTTCGAAATAAAAGTATAAAACACACCAGACATTAAGGTCTCAATATAAAATTATTTATTATTTACTATAATTTCAGTGTAATATTTGTATTTCTCTCTCAATAAACCTGTCGAATATAATTAAAAAACGGTCGGTAATTAGATGTATATGACACACTGTTACGTTCATATTCATAAAATTACAAAATTTACTTACGGCAGTAAAAGTAAATCATGAGGAATAAAGTTGACTCTGAGCAAAGAACGACGAATATTCCGCGAGCCCGGAAGCGCGCTCAAACTAGCGAGCGAAGCGACCTTCGCATGCTATAAGGACCTCGCGCGCAGCGCGTGGTTTAGCGATAACAAAGCGCGAAGCGCGACGAGTATTCTGGATCGAAGCGCGACGGACACTCCGAGCGCCCTAGACGCGCTAAAACTTGCGAGCGAAGCGCGCGATGAGAATGTGCCCGCGCGGCCGAAGAGGGCCGGGCGGATTTTTTAAAAATTTATTACAGTGTAATTAAATTGATCTTTAAGTTACGTTAATCAAGAGTATTTTGCGAAATATGATTAATATAATTTAAGAGAATAAATTGTTACTGGGCCAAAAAAAGTTATTATTCTTTTAAACCTTATTCGCCTTAGAATGTATTTCGGTACACGTGTTTTTTATAAAAATTTATCTTTAATTTGAATCAACTTTGAATTTTATTCATTGATTAATGTTTTTTATTTATCATAGAATCATTTTTAACACAGAGTTTGTAACAATTATCTCTGATAAATGTTAAAATATGGAAACAAGAGTTGAGATTTAATTTAAAAAAAGGTTGTCTTTTTTAAAAATCTACGAACAAAAATATTAAATTCAGTTATTTAAATAAAAACGTTAATTCTACACTTTCAGTGATTAAACACATTTATTGAATTTAGTTGCTCTATAAAATAGAAAATATTTGTTGCTACTTTAGAAATAAAAAATTAGAGATTGTTTTAAAAAAACATTTTACATTTCGTTATATATTACTTACCATAATACATTTCGAAACATACTAGATAATGAAAAGCTATTCAAATAGAAACAGTGGCTAACGAAGATTTTCATATAGATAAAAATCGATTTCTCATCAATATTTCCAAATAGCAGTAATTAATAATCACTATTTTTGCACCATATATTTACAAAATTCATATTTGTCGAAATATTAGTTCAAAATTTTATTAAACGAAAGGATATTGATTGCTGTCCTCAGTGGATGATCGATTTCAATAAAAACTCAAAAAGTTATGTAGATTTTACGTTTTTGCACGATTTCTCTCACAGGAATTCTATTGGAAATTTCAAATGTCTGAAGCGATGGATAAATATTAACCAATTTGGCTCTTTTAACCCTCAGCTACAACAGTGGCTAGTAAAATAAAAAATTTTTAATTTTTGTAATTTAAATTCTCACAGAACTAAATCCTTTGACCTAATTTCCTTTGAAATTTGTAATTTCAAAACTCAAATTAATGAAAATCAAAATTTATTCACCCTTTAACGGTCACTGTTGTAGCTGAGGGTTCAAAGAGCCAAATTGGTTAATATTTACCCATGGCTTCAAAAATTTGAAATATCCAATAGAATTTCCATGAGCGAAATCGTGCAAAAACGTAAAATCTACATAACTTTTAAAGTTTTTATTGAAATCGATCATCCACTGAGGACAGCAATCAATATCCTATCGTTTAATAAAATTTTGAATTAATAGTTCGATAAATATGACATTTTGTGAAACATATTGAGCAAAGATAGTGATTATTATTTACTGCTATTTGAAAATATTAATGAGAAATCGATTTTTAACTGTATGAAAATCTTCGTTTGCCACTGTTTCTATTTGAATACACTCATCCCTAGATTATGGGCCCCTTGATTATGGGTCACCTTCATGGTCGTTCAAGCTTCACTGATTCTGTCCCCCGCCCCTGAGCGTCCCGCGACGGCGCCATCGCTTGAGCAGTCAGGGGCGCCAGACGCTGTTTACATCACGACTCTCTGCGCATTTACTCTTATACGTTCAGAGACTATATACGCGGCCCTGAATGTTGACATAAGACTGCTCGCTCCTCGCTTTAAATCCGGTTCAAACTGGAGTTTAATAGCATTAGATTTTGGACCGTCTACCCCGAGCCTGGCCCATAATCTAGGGATGAGTGTAGCTTCTCATTATGTGGTATGATTCAAAATTTTAATGGAGCATTTTATGAACCAATTTAAAAAAAAAATTATATATGAACTGTGTAAATTAATTATATTATATATTGTATTATATTTAATATAATATTTCATGAAACGTACCCGATTTTAGTAATTTTTTACCGATTCTCATTTTAGTCAGATGTGATAACAGAGTCAGCGGAGCATAAGAGGATCTTTTTTCACAGAAATCTAAAAATTATAATATTTCATATAATAATAAGTTTTTTTTACCACGCCAAAAGTTTTGCTTAGTTTAGTATAGATATAGAATACAATGAATTAATTTGTTGATTCAACGGATATTACTTTAGTTTTGTTTTGGAAACTTTAAAATTTCAATATATTGTTATACTTCAAAAAGTATAATTAAACATTTGTGTACAAAACTGTAATATTGGAATATTAAACAATGTACAAAAAAAAACACTTTTTAAACTTTTGTTTTCCATTACCTTCATTAAAATGATAACCCAGGTGTTTAACTTTCTTCCGTTTCGAATTTTTATTATTTCTAGTAAAATTATTGTTACGTCGCGAGGTCGCGGCGTGCAGAATGATTATCAGAGTTTATTGGTGATTCTAAAACTCTATAAAAATAAATTATTTACGGGTTCCTGTCCTATCAAAAGTAGAAAACTGCCCACACTTGGCAAATTCTATATTTATTGAATGATTGAGGAATTGAGGGAACCACAAGGTTTTAGCACGCAGTATATAAAATTTATTAAATGAGAGACTTACAATTCCGTTGAAACCTGGAGAGATGAGAAGAGTGATCCGGAATTCTGTTTGGCTGTACTACGTTGGAGATCGAAGTCACGAATCGAATTTGTTTATTTTAATTTTAAAGTTAACTAAACTACCAAGTGATTTGATTTTCAAATTGGGAAAATCGTCGAGGATCGTCCTGAAATTTAATCCGTCGCTTTGAAGTTCTCGTTCAAGACTGGTGTTTTCGGCCGCTGACGTAGAGCTCCTCCGAAAAGGGCCCCACCAAGGTTGAAATTTAAATTCCACGCCCGGAGACACTTTTGGCCAATTAGAGGAAAGTGGGTGGAATTTAGGGACCGAGAAGTAAGTGCAGGTGGAGTGAGGGAAGGTCGTGTAATCGTCTTGACCTGGAGGGCCAAAGTTAAGTGGCGAATATCTGGAAGTGGACCCAATGAGTCCACTAATTATTTCAAACATATTTAATGTCGTTTATCAATTACCAAACAAATATGGACGTGTTTAGTTAAACATTTAAACACGATTAATAAGTTTCGTCAAAAAACAAAGTTGTTTGTGATAGGTATTTATTTAGAGATATAACTTTTTATTCAGACAATTTTTCATATTTCAAAATGACAATACATGTATTGCCATGTTAAAAATAAAAGAAAATTATAGTAAAATTTATCCTCTGAAGTAATTCATTGGCGCCTCGATTTGAATTATTATTTATTCATAACTTTTCCGAATTTAGTTTTTCTAAATTTGGACAAAAGAACAAAAGAGCAAAAGAACAAATATTGAACAAAAGAACAAATATTGAATTATTTTCAAAATTAGTGTACTATATGGAAAAAATTACGAAAGAACACGTGCACAAATTACATGACGCTTTAAAGGAGAGTAGCATCAGAATTCTTTTAATTATACTCGTAACTCATTTCTTAATCTACATTCTTTAATTTCAGAAATATTGGTTTTTAATGTGTTTGTTTAACTTTATTTTAAAATGCTAGAAAAATTTTAGACCCCTCCCCATGTGACTCTCTGTGATGTTACAACAGACTCCCCCTCCCCTTTAAAGCGTCATGTAATATGTGCATGTGTTCTTTCGACATTTTTTTCCATATAGTACATTAATTTTGAAAATAATTCAATATTTGTTCTTTTGTTTAGCCTTTTCTTTTGTTTAAATTTTGAAAAGTTATGAATAAATAATAATTCAAATCAAGGCGCCAATGAATTACTTCAGAGGATAGATTTTACTATAATTTTCTGTTATTTTTAACATGGCAATAAATCTATTGTCATTTTGAAAACTGACAAATTGGCTCAATAAAAATTTATATCTCTAAATAAATACCTACCACAAACAACTTTGTTTTTTGACGAAACTTATTAATCGTGTTTAAATGTTTAATTAAACACGATTAAAGGTCGCCTATTTAAAAATAAAAAATGTGCATATTTGTTTGGTAATTGATAAACAACATTAAAGATGTTTGAAATAAAATAGTCCACATATTCTCTCCAAATTTGAATCAATTAAATTTTACTGGTACAATAAAGATGTTGAAATTTTGTCTCATTTATCTATCGATATCATAAAATATTTTGTGAATTGAATTTTCACTTTACTGTTTATATGTATACAAAATGTTGAAACCAGAATTGATTAACACCATACTATCAAATCCTTTGTTGTTTAATAATCAAATGTGTTGTAATTAAATAACCTCCGGGATATCCCCGATTCTAATTATAAATACGATATATGTGCAATTGTACATATATTTACTTCACATCTTCAATAATTATTGAATCAAAATTATTGAAATAAAATAATTAAGAACCTATAAATTCATATTCCTTCATACTGCATTGAATTAGCCACTGGTAGTATTTTACAATGATTGTTATTATTAAAAATCAAACACACTTAATTTCACGCTTCTGATACTGCTAACAATAAAATACAACAGTTAAAGCAGCAAAAATTATGCTTACTTCTCTTATGAGATTTTTGGGTAAAATAGTTTGTCTACTATAATCTTTTAATTATCTAATTAAACAAAAAATGTGTTTATAAAATTTTTACTGATTGAATCCATTTAAAATCAGGTAGGTTCTACGCTTGAAGTTGCAGAATCTCTTAGGGACAAAATATGTAGTTTTTTAGAGGAAATTAGGTCATACGTATTTTTTCGATTTATCAAAAAAAATTTTCCACGAACTTATGGGTATTTGAATTTTTTGCTTTGTGTTTCGAAAAAACCCAAATTTTTTCTTTAAACTTTTATAACTTTTGACCTAGTTAAGATATTTAAGATTCCTTCCCAGATTCTGATAGCGTTTATCGCCTTCTTTCGAAATCCGTCATAAAATTTAAAAAATGTTCAAAATAAGTAAAATGGTGGTGGTTTTTCTGAAAATATTTATAGTCGATTTTCTCAAGAAACCCACACTTATATTTTTTGCCAATTTTTTGTTGAATTTGTATTATAATAGGGAAGACATCTTGTGAGTTTTGTGCGGGCTAAATAAATTTTGTGGCCAGGAGAATTTGTTTTTCATAAAATCGAATTTTCGCATTTTTCTTGAATGCAACTACAGATACGAAAACATGTTAGGAAAATAGTTTGCACAATTAAAGAAGTTCTACAAAAAGTTCTTTTACTCATTTATGTATGATACCTTGCACCATTCCCGAGAAAAATAAAGTATTATGTTACAATGCGCTATAAATAAATTTTCAAACTTCACTGACGCTTTACATTATTTTTTCTAACATGAAATAATCATAAAGTTCAAACATTTCATGTATGTAGTAATCGATTTTCTGCAAGATATGTTTTCGTTTATATTGAATTTTATATTTTCGTTTATATGAAAATTTGAAATTTTCTGGCCATAAATTTGTATAGCCCACGTAAAACTCATGGGAAGTATTCTTTATATAAACGAACAATTTAAAAAAATATTTAACAAAATAACAAGGTTTGTATTTCCATAAACCAACAAAACCAACAGAAAGCTCAACAACTGTTAAATGTAAAAATGCAAGAATTATTATCAATAATCAATTAATAATGTATTATACAAGAATAAAAAATTATAATTCACGAAAAAAAGTAAATCTCGATACCTATGAGCATTTTTCCAAAATTACTTTCTGAAAATTGAAAAATTTCAATAATTAAATTTCAGTTATCAAATTAATAAAAATAAAGTGGAAATTGATTAATAATAATAATTATTATTATTATAACAACTTAAATTCAATATAAACGAAAATACAAAATTCAATATAAACGAAAACATATCTTGCAGAAAATCGATTACTACATGCATGAAATGTTTGAACTTTATGATTATTTCATGTTAGATAGAATAATGTAAAGCGTCAGTGAAGTTTGAAAATTTATTTATAGCGCATTGTAGCATAATACTTTATAAATAAATAAATTTTCTAACCAACCTAAAATCTATCCACAAAAAAGAAATTTTCCTTTTAAAAGGTAAAATTATTACTAAGGTTAAATCCTGATGGGTCTCCCACCAGCCTGAATATTTTCCTAGTCATCGAAACTATTGTTTCCAATTTGTTAATTGCCAACAAATGATCCTAATCGAGGAAATGTAGATAAGAGTGAACAAGTTTGAGGTTAGGTTTTTTATAGGTTTAAAATACAAGATTATATTTACCTTGTAACATTCGATAAACCATATTTAGAATTTGAAATTGAAAAACAGCAATAAATTAGGATCTAGTTGTTAATTGTATTAAAAAAAGATGGCAACAGACTGAAAAGATTTAAAATTTTCCTATTAATGAATTTATAGAAGCAATAGAATTTTTTATGAAAAACACTTTTTTCCAATTTGGCGGTAGATTTTTAAACAACTTTTTGGAACACCGATGCACAGTGGGCCAGAAAATGCAGAAAAGTATCAGAATTCGCACTACACTAGAAAAATGGTGGAATCTTTTCTTTTTTTTTTTGCCAATTGACAGTTTGGCACATTAGCTTCAATAATTCCTTTATCGTTTTTAGGAGCATTTAAATTTACTATAGCTATAGAATGCCAAAAAACTGAAAAAATGGAAAAATTATCATTTTCGTTTACACAGGGCCATAAAAAAGAGGCATATGAGTCTGAAAATTTGTACTCAGGGGTTTTTGGGGTCGACAAGTACGAATCTTAAGTCCAAGAATTAAATTTTTCAAATTCAAGATGGCAGATCCAGTTTTACAAAAAACGGCATATGAGTCCGAAAAATTGTATTCGGGGGTTTTTGGGGTCCACGAGTACGAATCTTAAGTCCGATAATTAAATTTTTCAAATTCAAGATGGCGGATCCGAATTTACAAAAAAAGGCATATGAGTCTGAAAATTTGTAATCGGGGTTTTTTAAGTCTCTGAGTACGATTCTTAAGTCAGAAAAATTAAATTTTTAGATTCAAGATGGATTCAAATTTACAAAAAAAAGGAGGCAATTTATACTGGACCGTTTTCGAGGTCGCTAAAAATACGACTCGGTATGGCAATTCTGACTGCAGAATCAGTTTCAACACGCCAAAAACTATAAGTAATATTAGTCTGATCCAGAATCCCCTAGTTTTTTTTAGATAATTTTTTACAAAAAAACACGGTTTTGAAGAGTTTTTGGAGGTTAGGATAGTAATACAATTTTAAACGGCAATTCCGACATCAGAATTAGTTTTACCGCACGAAAGTAGGATGGAAAACCTTGGTCTGTATCATTGTTCACACTAATTTTTTCTGATACATCATTTTAAACGAAAAAAAACACTTTTTTAAACAGTTTTTTAGGTTAGAATAAATAAGCGCTTATGTAAAAAATGATCTAAAAAAACAAGAGGATTCTGGATCGGAATAATATTATTTATAGTTTTTGGCGTGCTGAAACTAATTCTGCAGTCAGAATTGCCGCACCAAATCGTATTTTTATCCTAAGCCACAAAGAAATCCCACAAAAGAATTTTCTTTCGTAGTAAATGATCTAAAACAAAAAATGGAAAGGATTCTAGACCAGTGTAGTATTTCCTATAGTATTTTGGTCTGCTGAAATTGAATCTGAAGCCAGAATTGCCATATCGAATCGTATTTTTAGTGACCTCAAAAACGGTCCTATATAAATTTTCAAAGCCCTATACCTCCTTTTTTTTGTAAATTTGAATCCGCCATCTTGAATTTAAAAATTTTATTTTTCTGACTTCAGAATCGTACTCAGAGACTCCAAAAACCCCCGATTACAAATTTTCAGACTCATATGCCTTTTTTTGTAAATTTAGATCCGCCATTTTGAATCCGCCATCTTGAATTTGAGAATTTTAATTATTTGACTTAAGATTCGTACTCGTCGACCCCAAAAACCTCCGAGTACAAATTTTCAGACTCATATGCCGTTTTTTGTAAAATTGGATCAGCTATTTTAAATCCCCCATCTTGAATTTAAAAAATTTAATTTTTGGACTTAAGATTCGTACTTGTCGACCCCAAAAACCCCCGATTACAAATTTTCAGACTCATATTATTATATTTATGGCCCTGAAAATGATAATTTTTCCATTTTTTCAGTTTTTTGGCATTCCATAGCTATAGTAAATTTAAATGCTCCTAAAAACGATAAAGGAATTATTAAAGGTAATGTGCCAAACTGTCAATTGGCAAAAAAAAATATCCCGCCATTTTTCTAGTGTAGTGCGAATTTTGATACTTTTCTGCATTTTCTGGGCCACTGTGCGTTGGTGGTCGTATTTTTCGCTCAGTGGCCGCTCTCTCTCTCTCTCTCTCTCTCTCGCTCGGTCCCTGTCGCCCTCCCCTCTCTCGCTCAGGGATGTTTGTGAGTTTGCTTACCAGATGCTTAATGATGAATTCCGAGTGACCAAAACGTCTTTCCAAGATGATCATTACCTTATATATTTGATTGCTTTCCTCGGTTGAGAAACCACATCCCTACATCGTACGTTTAAACGACTGAAAAAACAACAACAAAAAAATAACAACAACAAAAAACAAGGACATCGCCATTCTGCGATGTCTCCGCTAAATTGGGGCAAATCCTTGCTTAGCGATTGTCGAGCCATGAACTTCCCAAGTCCTGAGATGTCTTGGTCTGGGCAACTTTTTTCTTTTGTTGCTGGTCCTATTCTGCAAGCCGCTAACCTCCCTGCGTGGATCCGATACTTCCCATGCCTGGAATTTGAAGTTCTCCGACTGTTCCGACTCTGGTGAGGACAGACCGTCACTTACGTCATCTTTCTCTTCGAGATCCGCTAGCCGAATTTGAGCCTACAAACTAATCATCTTTCTTTCAAGGCGCTTACGGTTCACCTCTTCCTCGAGGCGATCCAACTCCTAGGCTTGTTCGCGTTCTAGTTCTAGGCGCTTTCGTGCGATAAAACTGCAGCTTGAGCGACTGACTTCCTCAAATGCAGTGGATGGAAAGTAATATAGGGAACCGTGCAGAAGTATATTCTGATCCCGATTGCGGAATGGTTAGATGGCGCAGCGAGTCTTTCCTCACTACACGTCGCTCAGGGGTCATAGTTTGATTTGTCTCTCTTACTCTTTCGTCGTTTACGAACAGTGTGAACTTTTCGTAGTTACAACGTGGTTGTGATTTATTCTGCCGTCCTGCTGAGTAAAAATATTTAATTTGGTAGGTAAAAAAAAGTGCTCAGTTCGAAATTCTCGATCAACCCGCCGTGAAAAGTACCACTAATACCCGAAATGTGAAAATATCGGTTCGAAGTGGATTCAGGCCTCGGGTAATCCGCATTTACTGGGTCTTACCTATAAAGAAGTGTTCGTATGTACTCTCACAATGTACGAACTATTTTGTAAACAAATAACTATTTTGCGATATTAATTTTACTTTTACTTTTTGAATTTATTTGTCTGTACTCTTACGATGTACGAACTTTTATTTGTAAAAATTATTACAAGCTTCAAATAAAAACTGTTTTAAAA
>JBAGKK010320853.1:0-36911 GCA_037177015.1 Euceroptres primus
GCCTTACTTATTTTCAATGTGTTTAAAATCTAGTTCATTTTTTATACAATATTTTCCGTAAAAAATTGTCAGGAGTCATCAAAGCAGGTTTTACTAAATGTAAAAAATTTTCAGAAAATTAATTAAAGTAAAAAAAGATCGAAGGAATTAAAATTTCTCATATTGATGATGAGAATGTTAAAAGATTAATGCCCTTTTGTGGCTTTAGTGGCATGGGAACATTCGGTCATTAAGTAATGTAACACTGATTGAATATTAATTTAACATTGATGCAACATTAATGCAACATTGCTGTAACATTAATGTAAAAATCATTCAACATTAATGTAACATTAATGTAATATTAATGCAAAATTAATGCAACCTTAATGTAAAAATAATTCAACAGTAATGTGTTATTGACGCAACATTAATGTAACAATTAGTCCACCGTAACGTATCACTGATGCGACATTAATGTAACAATGACTCATCAATAATGTAGTATGATGTAACGTTAATTTAACATTAATGTATCATTGATGTAACAATGATTTGACATGGATGTAACAATGATTTGACATTGATGTAACAATGATTCAACATTAATGTAGCACTGATATAACACTAACATAATAATGATTCAACATTAATGAAACATTAATGTAACAATGATTCAACAGTAATGTGTCCTTGATGTAACATTAATGTAACAATGATTCAACAGTAATGTGTCCTTGATGTAACATTAATGCAACATTACGTAACATTGATGCAACAGTTAAATAACACTGATTCAACATTGATGAAATATTAATGTAACAATGATGTAGCATTAATGCAACATTAATAAAACATTAATGAAACATTACTGTAACATTAATGCAACAATAAAGTAACAATGACTCAACATTAATGCTACATTAATGTAACATTAATGCAAAAATAATGTAACAATTATTCCAAAGTAACGTATCATTGATTCGAAATTAATGTAACAATGCTTCAACATTAATGTAACATCATGTAACGTTAATGCAAAATTAATGTATCATTGATGTAACAATCATTCAACATTGATGTAGCAATGATTCACGATTAATGTAACACTGATTCAACAATGTAACACTGACTGAACATTAATTTAACATTTATATAACAGTACTGTAACAATGATTCAACATTAATGTTGTAAAATTGTTGTAAAATTCATGTAACGTTAATGCAAAACATTAATGTAACAATTATTCAACAGTAATGTATCCTTGAGACAACATTAATGTAACACTGATTGAACATTAATTTAACATTAATGTAACATTAATGCAACATTATGTGACATTGATGCAACAGTTGCAACAACACTAATTCAACATCGATGGAATATTAATGTAACAATGACTTAACAATAAAGTAACAATGATTCAACATTGATGCTACATTAATGTAACAATTATTCCAAAGTAACGGATCATTGATGCGACATTGATGTAACAATGATTCAATATTAATGTAACATGGTATAACGTTAATGCAACATTAATGTACCATTGATGTAACAATGATTCAACATTGATGTAATAATGATTCCCCATTAATGTAACACTGATTCAACAATGTAACACTGATTGAACATCAATTCAACATTGATGTGACATGAATGTAACAATGGTTCAGCAGTTAATTTAAAACATTAGACATTAAACATTAAACAATTTAAACATTAATGTGAAATTAATGTAACACTGATTTAACATTAATTTAACATTAATGTGACATTAATGCAATATTAATGTGACATTAATGCAACATTAATATGACATTAATGCAACATTAATGTGACATTAATGCAACATTAATGTGACATCAATGCAACATTAATGCAACATTAATGTAACTTTGATGTAACATTGATGATAATTTAACATGAATGTGACATTAATGCAACATTAAAGTGACATTAATGCAACATTAATGTAACTTTGATGTAACATTAATGCAACAGTGAAATAACAATGATTCAACATTAATGAAACATTAATTCAACATTAATGTAACATTATCGCAACAATAAAGTAACAATGATTCAACATTGATGCTACATTAACAATTATTCCACGGTAACGCACCATTGATGCAACATTAATGTAACAATGGCTCAACATTAATGTAACATCATGTAACGTTAATGCAACATGAATGTATCATTGATGTAACAATCATTCAACATTGATTCACGATTAATGTAACACTGACTGAACATTAATTTAACATTAATGTGACATTGATGCAACAGTGAAATAACAATGATTTAACATTAATGAAACATTATTAAAACGTTAATGTAACATTAATGAAACATTAATAAAACATTAATGTAACATTAATAAAAGATTAATGTAACATTAATAAAAGATTAATGTAACAATAATGCAACAATAAAGTAACAATGATTCAACATTGATGCTACATTAATGTAACATTAATGGAAAATTAATGTAACAATTATTCCAACGTAACGTACCATTGATGCAACATTAATGTAACAATGATTCAACTTTAATGTAACACGATATAACGTTAATGCAAAATTAATGTATCATTGATGTAACAATGATTCAACATTGATGTAAAAATTATCCAACATTAATGTAACACTGATTTAACAATGGAATACTGATTGAACATTAATTTAACATTTATATAACATTAATGTAACCATGATTTAACAATAATGTTTCATTAATGTTGTAAAATTCATGTAACGTTAATGCAAATGATTCAATATGTACTTTTATTAGGATAAACAGAATGATTCAACAGTAATGTACTACTGTTGTATTACTGTATTCAACAGTAATACATTACTGTTGAATCATTCTGTTTATCCTAATAAAACTACATATTGAATCATTTGCATTAACGTTACATGAATTTTACAACATTAATGAAACATTAATGTTAAATTATGGTTACATTAATGTTATATAAATGTCACATGAATGTAACAATGGTTCAACAATAATTTATTCTTGATTCATGATTAATGTAACACTGATTGAACATTAATTCAACATGGATGCAACATTAATGTAAAAATGATTTAACAGTAATGTGTTATTGACGCAACATTAATGTAATAATTAGTCCACCGTAACGTATCACTGATGCGACATTAATGTAACAATGACTCAACATTAATGTAACATGATGTAACGTTAATTTGACATAATGTATCATTGATGTAACAATGATTTAACATTGATGTAACAATGATTCAATATTAATGTAGCATTGATATAACACTAACGTGACAATGATTCAACATAAATGTAGCATTGATGTAACATTAATGTAACAATAATTCAATAGTAATGCGTCCTTGATGTAACATTAATGTAACAATGATTCAACAGTAATGTATCCTTAATATAAAATTAATGTAACATTAATGCAACATTAATTTAACATTAATTTATCAATAATGTAACATGCATATAACAGTTACTAAATATATATTAAATGCATTTATTTTAATTAATTCTAAAGAATTAATAAAGATTAAATTTAAATTTATTTTCTTAGGTTTGATTTAGAATTAATTTTGGTTTGCTTTTTTTTTATGTAAAAACTGAAAGGAACTTTTTAAGATGGAAGATGTGACACTTTTGCCCCACGATTGTTTTGTTTTATCGCAATAAGAAGACTGGTTAACGAGAAGCTCTCGCTGCTTGTAAAAAGTAAGACGTACTTTTTCAGTGAATATATAGAACTGGGCTTTAACCACTTGGATAATTTGCGACAGAACGAATGTCTCGCCTTGCACTTACGTGGTTTTGCTTCACCACCTACATTTGCCAGAAAGACTTTTGCTGAAGAAGCAAGTCCACTCGAGCATTGCGCAATTAGTGGCAAGACTTTTCTTTTCTTCTGCTTCTCTCCTTAACTCATCTCACCTACATACAGAAATATATTTTTATTTTTTATTATTAAAATAATTAAAGTAATTATTTTTAATAGTTAAAAGTAATAACCAACAGTACATTTCATTGTTTACATTTATTTTTATAAAAAATGGTGTGGTATATTGTGAATTATTTATTTATATAAATATTTGTTGGAAGAAAATCTTTTTTGTACTGATTTTATTTTCTATTTTTATTTCAGATTTTCTTTCGGTTTTATTTTATATTTCGTGTCAAACTCTTCACCGGAAAGAAACAATTATTTTCCGCATGTGCGATTCAAGAGTACTACATTTTAAAAAAAAGGAAAACAGGAGGACGTTGGCCCAGTTTTTTTTTATATTTCGCGCCTCCTGTCTTTTGACTCGTGAAATTGGAATCTCTGCACTACTTGAATTCACAGCACATTCGACCTCATCAGAAATCCCGAGAAAGAATTTTTTATGAATTCAGTTGACATTTTCTTTCATAAAAAAATACTTTTTAACACCTACATTAATCAATCATCTAAGGTCCAAAGATTATTAAATTAATTAATCATTTAAAAAATTCTGATCCAAAGATTATTAAATTAATTAATTATCTAAAAAATTCTGGCCCAAAGATTATTAAATTAATTAATCATCTAAAAAATGCTGATCCAGTGATTATTGAATTAATTAAGATTTGCACTAAATTAAAAACCTTTTCCAATATTTTAAAACTTTTTTCCACTATTTTTAATTTATTTCAAAAAATAATTAATTACTTGAAAATAAATGAGCCTAATTAAATTATTTATTAAATGAAATCTCGCAGCTGGACTTCGAACATAAAATGAAATATAGGCTTTTATTAGGCGTTCCCACACAACTGAAATTCATCATAATGTATCAAAACAATAATTATCTGTTACAGCTGAGACTAATTGTTGGAGTGAGAAATTGGCTCGATAAGATGTGCACGTGGCAGAGGTCCCTCAGCCTCCAGTAATTAATCCCAGTGTCTGAGGGTCAAATTCAATCAGTCACAATGATAAGGACCAATTTCAATTCACCCCTACCCCCACTTCTTTTATTTTTCCCTCTCCCTTCATTTTTCTCCAAACATTCAATTTTTCCCTCTTTATTTTTTATTCTCCCTTGTTTTTTAATTTTCTTTTTAAATGAACTTATAATTTGGAACCCAAGTTGACCCAGGGTTGTTATCAATTATCATATCGATTATAAAAGTTGCTTATATTAGTCATGCGTCCCTTCCAAGTACCAGCCACCTGACATTTTCCCTGTCTTGTTTGTACTCATTTTCCTTTCATTTTTTCTATTTTATATTTAAAATACAATCTGCCCTAAAATACAGAGAATTAAAATTCAGAAATGCTCTCAAAATTCCTGATTTGTTTCTAATGTTTTCAAAAAACCTTTTTAACTTTATATCCATCTTCCAGAACGTTCTAAAAATATTTGTAAATCCATAAAAGCCTCGAGATATATTTATCTATTACATAAATATATTTAACTTTTTTTTAATGCTGTGAAATATTTTGAAACAGTTTTTGAACTTTCCTACAAAATTGTGATCTTTTTTTTTATCTTCTGAAGCCTGGAATAATATTCCAGGACGTTTTAAAAATATTTGTAAATTCATAAAAGTCTAGAAAATTATTGATCCATTACAGAAATATTCTTAACATTTTTTTTTAATTCTTTGAAATATTTTAAATCAACTTGAACTATCCTAAAAAATTCTGATCTATTTCTTCATTTTATGGAACCTGACGTGATATTCCAGAACATGCTAAAAATATTTGTAAATTCATAAAGGCCTTGAAAAATATTGAACTAATACAGAAATATTCAAATTTTTTTTTTTTATTTCGTAAACGTAACGAAAGTTTCGTTTTTCTTTTCGTTTCTGTCGACGTAAAACTTTGATGACACACAATTTCGACATTGCAACTCGGTGGTTTTATATTATTGCAGCACTTTCTCATATTCAGCTAAATGTTTAGCCAAACTATTTTGAATTTTTAGGAATAATTGGAAAATATTGAAAAATGACTTTTAATTTCTTTCGGATCCCTGATTACAATTTTTTAAAAATATTTTTGAGAAAAAAAAGTTTAAAATATTTCTGTAATAGCTCAATATTTTTCGAGGCTTTCATGAATTTACAAATATTTTTAGAACGTTCTGGAATATTACGGCAGGTTCCTGAAGATGAAGAAATAGATAAAAATTTTTAGGGTAGTTCAAATTTTCAAAAATACTTCAGAGAATTAAAAGAAGAAGTTAAAAATGTTTCTGTAATAGTTCAATATTTTTCGAGGCCTTTGAAAATTTACAAATATTTTTAGCACGTTCTGGAATATTATGGCAGGTTCCAGAAAATGAAGAAATGGATCAGAATTTTTTAGGCTAGTTCAAATTGTTTTTAAATATTTCAGAGAAATAAAAAAAAATTAAAATATTTCTGTAATGGTTCAATATTTTTCAAGGCTTTCATGAATTTACACATATTTTTAGCACGTTTTGGAATATCCAGGTTCCAGAAAATGAAGACATAGATCAGAATTTTTCGTTCTTTTCTGTATAAGAATAAAATGCCTTATAATCTAGAGGTTCTGCCTCGCTAGTTTTATAATATATAAGTACTTTCTCGTATTCAGCTGAATATTTTGCCAAATTATTTTGAATGTATATATATATAATAATGTATATAATTGGAAAATATTGAAAAATTACCCTTAATTTCGTTTGGATTCCTGATTGTAATTGTCCTAAAAAATAAAAGCCTCGAAAAGTATTGATCCATTACAGAAATATTTTTAAGATTTTTTTTTACTTCTTTGAAATATTTCAAAACAATTTGAACTATTCTAAAAAATTCTGATCTATTTCTTCATTTTCTGGAACCTGCCATAATATTCCAGAACGTGCTAAAAATATTTGTATATTCATAAAAGCCTCGAAAAATATTGAACTATTACAGAAACATTTTTAACATCTTTTTTTAATTCCCTGAAATATTTTAAAACAATTTGAACTGTCCTAAAAAATTCTGATTTACTTCTTCATCTTTAGGAACCTGACATAATATTTCAGAACGTTCTAAAAATATTTGTAAATCCATAAAAGCCTCAAAATATATTCAACTATTATAGAAATAATTTAAACTATTTTTTCATTTATCTGAAATAATTTAAAACAATTGTAATTGTCCTAAAAAATTCTGATCTATTTCTTTATCTTCAGAAACCTGCCATAATATTCCAAAACGTTCTAAAAATTACAAAAATATTTTTAAGAGTTTTTTTTCTTCTTTGAAATATTTTAAAACAATTTAAAGTGTCCAAAAAAATTCTGATCTATTTCTTCATTTTCTGGAACCTGCCGTAATATTCCAAAACGTGCTAAAAATATTTGTAAATTCGTAGAAGCCTAAAAAAATATTGAACAGAAATATTTTAAACTTTTTTCTTAGTTCTTAGAAATATTTTAAAACAATTTAAAGTGTCCAAAAAAATTCTGATCTATTTCTTCATCTTCAGGAATCTGCCATAATATTCCAGAACATTCTAAAAATATTTAAAAATTCATAAAAGCCTCGAAAAATATTAAACTATTACAGAAATATTAAAATTTTTTTTCATTTTTCTGAAATATTGTAATTGTAATTAAAAATATTAAACTATTACAGAAACATTAAAAATTTTTTTTTATTTTTCTGAAATATTTAATTGTAATTGCCCTAAACAATTCTGCCCTATTTTTTCATCTTCAGGAACCTGCCATAATATTCCAGAACGTTCTAAAAATATTTGTAAATTCATAAAATCCTCGAAAAGGGAAGATTCCCTTGGTACCTATCTACCACAATAGATTCCCTTGATACCTATCCATTATGGAAGATTCCCTTGGTACCTATCTACCACAATAGATTCCCTTGGTACCTATCCACTACAATAGATTCCCTGGTACCTATCTACTATGGAAGATTCCCTTGGTACCTATCTACGACAACAGATTCCCTTGGTACCTATCTATTATGGAAGATTCCCTTGGTACCTATCCACCACAATAGATTCCCTCGGTACCTATCCATTATGGAAGATTCCCTTGGTACCTATCTATTATGGAAGATTTCCTTGGTACCTATCTACCACAATAGATTCCCTTGGTACCTATCTATTATGGAAGATTCCCTTGGTACCTATCTACCACAATAGATTCCCTCGGTACCTATCTATTATGGAAGATTCCCTGGTACCTATCTACCACAATAGATTCCCTCGGTACCTATCCATTATGGAAGATTCCCTTGGTACCTATCTACCACAATAGATTCCCTTGGTACCTATCCATTATGGAAGATTCCCTTGGTACCTATCTACTACAATAGATTGCCTTGGTACCTATCTAACACAATAGATTCCCTTGGTACCTATCTAACACAATAGATTCCCTTGGTACCTATCTGTAATAAGCCGTTTTACGCACTAATATGGGTGTGTAAAAACGCATTTTACGCATACTGTGTCAAAATAATATATTATGCAACATGTGCGTAAATATTTTTGTAAATTCATAAAAGCATTTAAAAATATTTATCACAGAAATATTTTGAACTTTGTTTTGTAATTCTCTGAAATAATTAGTCCTGAAAAATTCTGATCTACTTCTTCATCTTCTAGAACCTTTAATAAATATTCCAGAACGTTCTGAAAATGTTTATAAATTGATGAAACCTTCAAAAACACTTATAACTTTAGTTAATTAATTTTTAAACGTTGTAAATTCTTTTCAAACACTTTGGAATCGATGAATTAATTAAACAGGAGTTTTCTTATATTTTTTTCAGGAAAAGTTCATCTTGACGGTTTCTAAATTGAGGAGGTAATTTCTTGATAGAAGAGCCACTCAAGACAATTCAATTGTAGCCGTCAAAGGCAATTTCGAAAAGGTAACGAGGCGTAGCGACCTTCAAGATAGTACAAAAAAAATGAAGACTCGCAGGGTTCGTGCAAGGTTTACCAAGAAGGTTCTCTTCTAATTTTGCGGCTAATTAGTTCGGCTCTTGGCGTTCAGAAACTGAACTTTTCTTTCCTCGCTGCTTCTTCTCTCCCTTTCCTCCAGAAATTCTTCGCACGATTCGCTCCAAAGGGGTGAAAGGCTCCACTATATTATGATAGATGATGCTGTCTGCTGCAACCCTGTTGCCCCTATCCTGTCAGCCATGAGTGCGTAATTGGATTTCCAATTTTTTTTCAATCCATCTCTCCAAAAAAATCCTCTCTTTACTTCAGGAAGCAAAAGAACCAATAAAAGCTTTAGAAACTTTCGAAAAATACATTTTTTGAAAAAAAATCTGAGAGAAAAGTTTTGATACAGAGAGAAAAAGTTTGATACAGAGATTTATATTTTCTGTATATTTAAATATATAGCGAATATTTGTTAAAATGTGTCAGACTATTTTCATGAATTTTTAAAATAATTGACGTATTAATTTCAGAAAGAGGTATTGGTATAAAAATAAAAAATTATTAGAAATAAATTAACAATCTTAGTTTTATTAGCTTTCATAAGTTACATAAATTAATATAAATGGATTTTAATAAATCATTTATACAATTTTTACGGCTTGGATTAAATTCGAAATTTTTCAAATCCAGTATTCGAAAAAGCTAAAAGACCCAAGAGTCACATGATAAAATGAGAACTCGTGCAAGGTTGAAATTAACTATCTTCATTTCCATTCTCCTTCCACATTCTATATTTCTCGTCAAGTTACCAAAACAATTTAAAAGAGTGTTCACGTCCCTGAAAAATGATTGGAAAAATTATTTATAATTTCTATTAGATAGTCCATTTTTTTGAAATCAATTTTTTTTCAATATCAGAAGGCGAATACTAAAAGAAAAATAATACTTATTATTACTCATTGTTACTAAAATAATACTATTATTACTTAATACTATTATTAATACTTAATACTTAACACTTAATTATAATATGAAATTTCATATTTTTATAATAGTAATTTAAATAGTAATACATAAATATATAATTTAAAATTTTAATTAATAATAAACAGTAATTTTATAAAATACTAAATCAAAAACAAAGTTGATACAAGATAAGATTAAGTAGAAAATAAAATAGAAGTGTAAGGAACATAAAGGAATAAAAATATCTAAGTTATGTGGAGAATAAAGTTTCAAATTAAATAAAATGAAACAGGGAAAAACTCACTTGCATTCCGCTTCTGTCATGTTTTGATTAAGGGTTGGAAGACTCTTTAATGATGGATTAGAATTAAAACAGTGTTGCAAGGCTACATTTGTTTCCTGCTGACATTCTTCCGTTGTACTTTTTATAGCTGTGAAAAAAATATTGGTAAAATTTGAAATTAATTAATTTATGTCAACAAAATTATAAAACTGAAAAAATATAAAAAATAATAAAAGAGAATAATAGTACTGAAATATAATGTACCTGAGAGAAGAAAATCACAAGTATAAAAATGCATAAATTTTTTCAATTGTTCCAATTCGTCGTCGCTGTAATCCTTTAAATCAAAGCAGGATTTGAGAAAATCCAAAATCGGTTCAAAATCTTGAAGTGGCAAGCAAAGTTTGCTGGAGACAAAAGTTCGTAATAATTCCTCAGAATATAGTTCTGTTTCCTTCAGATCTAAAACTCTGTTTTTTATGGTATTAACTTCTTCGACAAATATTTTTAAAAAGTCCATAAAATTTGTGTAAGCATCAGGATTTCCATTTCTTTCACACTCGTATCTTAGTTCATTAGTCGAGTGAATGTGATCTGAACTGCTGACAAATCCTGGAAATTATGATAAATCATAAAAATTTTATAGAAAAATACTGAAACTTTGATTATTTTAAAAATTACAAAAATAGTAATTTTTGAAAAGTTTTATTACTGGAGAAATAATTCAGAAAATATTTTAAAAATTACAAGAAATATTTTATTGATAAATTCTAGGAGAATTTTTGACAGATTTTATTACTGGAGGAATAACTTGTTGATAAATCTTATGATTTTTTAAAACGAATTTAAATAAAAAATGCATTATTCGAGCATTTGTCGACGGAAAAATTTGTTTTTTTTTCAATGCCAGTCTATTTAATTGGGTACTTTATGATAATTCCAGCAAAATTCATAATTAGTTGATAAATTTCATTTTTTTTAAAAACAAATTTAATAACCAAATGCATTATTCCGGCATTTCTCGACAGAAAAAATCGTTGTTTTCGATGTGAGTTCTTTTAATATTAGGAACTTTATGATAATTTCAGCAAAATTCATAAATTGTTGACAAATTTTCAGAATACGAATTTCATTATAGAAAATGATAAAGAAATTAAAATGATGAAATACAAAAAATATTTTATTCATAAACCCTTTGGAGAATTTTCAGAATACGAATTTCATTATAGAAAATGATAAAGAAATTGAAATGATGAAATACAAAAAATATTTTATTCATAAACCCTTTGGAGAAATTTTGAAAAATTTTATTACTGGAGAAATAATTTAGAAGATATTTTAAAAATTACAAAAAATATTTTATTGACAAACCCCTTGGAGAAATTTTGACAAATTTTTACACAGAGATTTACTCAGACACAGATTTTGACACAGAGGTTTAATTTAAAATAAAAAATAATTAAATAATAATAGAAAATAAAATAGGCTTACCAATTCCAAGTATGACGATCAAAATTGTTAATAACATCTTCACATGTAATCCCAATTGGGAAATGATCAAACTGAGATTTAAAAATCCCTTTAATAAAAAAATAATAATAAATTCTCAAAATTCAGTTTAATTTTAAATAAACTGTACCACTAACTTTTTAAATTAGTAAACACAGTTAAATTTTTTTTCAATTAATATCTTTTTATAATTTTACTATTTTTAATAATTTGTTTTAAAAATATTCTTTTCTTTGTTAAAACATTATAAACACTTCTGAAGAGTAGATCAGGAACTTAGTATCGTGAGATATTCGCTTTTCAGAGTATGGACACTAAATGCTTTCTGTTCAGATTTCTGCAATGGTATCATTCTTGAATTAAAGTTGATCTGGAGGGGATTCACTGTTTGCATCTTGATTCTTAATAAGGAATTAATAATTCTCATTCTAAACTCAAAATAAATTTTTACACTAATTTAATTTTTGCATTAATTTTTTAATTTCAAACTTGATTAAAAACCTGATTATTAATTAAAGCTTACTGTTAAACTTAATTATTGCTAAAATATGATAAAAATTGAAATTCTAAAAATTATATCCAGTAAATAATAAAAAGAGAAATACAAATTGAAATAGAAACAAAGTAAAATTTATAGGAAGTAAGATTATTTTAATTTTTGATTGGATTTGTTTTCAAAGAAGTTTTGGATTTTTCCCCTGGATTCAAAAATTACCAGAAACTTTAAACCAAAACATAACTTTTCAGAATACGAATTTCCTAATAAAGGAAATAACTTTTCAGAATAAAAATTTCCTTATAAAGAAATTGAATTTTCTAGAAAGAAAAGAAAAAAGAAAAAAAAAAGAAAGAAAGAAAAAAGAAAAGAAAAAAAAAAAGAAATTTCTAGATCGCAGAATCTGAAAATTGCGTTTTATTTAGAAGCTAAACTATTAGAAATCATGAGACTTCCTCTTCTGATTTCATTTTCAAGACGTCGCGCAGTGGGAAAAAAGTACATTTTTTGGTTCAAAATAACGTACAGCCCACAAATATTGACAGATTTGGACGTAAAAAATTTGAAAAAAAGCTGATAAAATTTTCTAGAAAGTTGTTGAGCAAACAAAAAATGTTTATAAACAGATTATTTGTTGAAAATGTGTTTTCTATAATTTTCAATAATTTTACGTTTTTTTAAGTTACTTTGCAAAAATTTGGATGGGAACAATATTATAATGGAGAAAATTTCTCTTAAGATTATTCTTGTTATTATTATAAACAAATTTAATAAACAAATGTATTATTCAGACATTTGTCGACAGAAAAACTCATTTTTTTTATGTCAGTTCTTTTAATTAGGAAGTTCATGACAATTTCAGCAAAATTCATAATTTGTTGATAAATTTTATGATTTTTAAAAGCAAATTTCATAAACAAATGCATTATTCAGGCATTTGCCGGCGGAAAAATTCGTTTTTGTCAAAGCCAGTCCTTTTAATTGAGAACTTCATGATAATTTCAGCAAAATTCATGATTAGTTGATAAATTTTATGTTTTTTTAACAAATTTAATAAACAAATGCATTATTTAGGCATTTGTCGACAGATAAACTCGTTTTTTTCGATGTCAGGTTTTTAAATTAGGAACTTCATGATAATTTCAGCAAAATTCATAATTTTTTGATAAATCTTCGGATTTTTTTAAACAAATTTAATAAACGAATGCATTATTCGGGAATTTGTCGATGGCAAAATTAGTTTTTTTCAATGCCAGTCGTTTTTTTCGATGTCTTTTTCGAAGTCCTTTTGTCGATAAATTTTATGATTTTTTAAAACAAATTTAATAAACAAATGCATTATTCAGTCTTTTTTCAGTCTTTATTCAGTCTTCTCATTATTCAGTCAGTCTTTTTAGCAGGTTTTACCATAATAATTCAACTAAGATTGCTTTATTAATTTTTTTGTCATACAATTTATCAAATAATCATGAATGTTGCTGGAATTATAATGGAGTTCCCAATTGAAAGAACTGACATTGAAAAAAACGAGTTTTCCCGTCAACAAATGCCCAAATAATACATATGTTTATTAAATTTGTTATAAAAAATCATAAAATTTATCAACTAAGTATTGATGAAATTACCATGGACTTCTCAATTAAAAGGACTGACATGAAAGAAACAAATTTTTCCGTCGACAAATGCTCGAATAATGCACTTTTTTATTAAATTTGTTTTGAAAAAACAAAATTAACCAACTAATTATGAATGTTGCTGAAATTATTATGAAGTTTCCAACTTAAATGACTGATATCGAAAAAATCGAATATTTCCGTCGACAGATGCCTGAATAATTTGTTTAATAATTTTTTTTAAAATAACATAAAATTTATCAACTAATTATGAATGTTGCTGAAATTATCATGAATTTTCCAATCAAAAGGATTGAATAAAACGAATCCAATTAAAAGCATTGAATAAAACGAATTTTTCAGTCGATAAATGCCCGAATAATGCATTTGCTTATTAAATTTGTTTAAAAAAATTATAAAATTCATCAACAAATTATGAATTTTGCTAAAATTATTATGAAGTTCCTAATTAAAAAACTATTAAAATAATTAAAAGAACCGCTGTCGACAAATGCCTGAATAATGCATTTGTTTATCTTTGTTTATAATTTAACAAGAATAATCTTAAGAGCAATTTTCTCCATTATAATATTGTTTTCATCCAAATTTCTTGCAATATGACTTTTAAAAAAACGTAAAATTATTGAAAATTATAGAAAACACACTTTCAACAAATAATTTGATTATAAATTTTTTTTGGTTTATTATGTCATGATGGCATCTTTAACTAATGTTACTCTATGAAACGTAGGCGATTGCAACAATTTTCCTATTATTGACGATCACTGAGGACGTCAAGTGGAAAAAATGGCAATTTTGTTCATCACATTTGTTTGTTTTTAAATAAAATTGAAAAACCAAATAAAAAATCAAGCCCGACAACTCTCTAGAAAATTTTATGAGCTTTTATTTCAAATTTTTTTACGCCCAAATCGGTCAATATTTGTGGGCTGTACGTTATTTTGAACCAAAAAAGTAATTTTTTTCCCCACTGTGCGTCTAAGTATAAATCTGCAAGACTGCAGAATGTGTCATGTTGCTAAAAGAATTCGTCTTGCGCCAGATTTTTTTTTGCATGAAATTCCATCTATTCAAGGAAATATTATCTTTACAAATACTCCTTTACTTCCACAATTTCCGGAGATTCAAAATACGTTTACAAATCACAAAGATACTGAAAATTTTATCTGCCTTATCTAAAACAAATTCTCAAACAACAAACAAACAATTCTCCAACTAAGAATTATAAAACTCGAAATGAAAATCAAATGTAACAATTCGAATTTGTCAAAAGTTTACTTTCGACTTAAATTTAAATTTTAGTCAGTAATTTTCGCTTAAATTCGCATTTTAGAAAATTAAAAAATTCTTTGTGCTTTTTAAGTCCAATTCTGAATATTTAAATTTAATACAATTTTTATTTTTTAAAATATCTAGTTTCAAATTATAAATATTTTTGGGAGAGGGTGCAAATAATAAACTCTGAATGAAATTGAATAGTAAATCGTTTATTAGTACGAAGGTGTGATAGTGTTTCAAATTAGCCCTTAAGGTGACATTCGTGAATAAAGTGAACCTGTTAAGTGGACGAGTGTGATTTTTTTTAGAGTTTAGGTGATCTAGAGATAGATGTTAGAACTAGTTACCCTGTTCTGCGAGCTGGTATTCTGCCTTCCCATCGCTCCAATTAAAAATACTCAAATTTAATTTCAATCCCTCTTTTTAAAAAAATTACAAATTCATTTTCCAAAACTTTTTTTTGAAGAATTACAATTTTTAAAAACTCGTTCTAACTCCATTTATTTCCAAATACTTTAAAACCATTTATCGAATATTTTATTTTAAGATCTAAATATTTTAAAACCCACTTAACTTTAATTTAAAGTCGAATTTCAGGGAATTTAATTCAGGTTTTCAAAATGATTTTTTTCTGGCATTAAAAGCATTCGACTTGTTATAAAAGGATTACTAGAAGGGTAATCCAAAAGCGAGTTAACTTTTTATTTTCGAGAGAAGGATCTTGAGGAGAGGTAAAAGAAAAAGAGCTTTTTAAAGATTCCGACTGACCGGAGGAAAATTGCTGACCTTCCCTTGGAGTAATTAATTTATTGGGGTTTTATTTTCGAGAAACGGGAGCGATGGCAAAGGAGAACGCCCGTGCAAGCTAACTTTCAAGAGTGCTACTGCTTCCTTTTATCGAGGTACTCTAGTGCCTATGCTATTGTGTCGTTTTTCCCCTAACGCTAAAAAGTCGGCGCTAAATTAGCGGTTCGCGCCTCCCTCGACGAAACAACAATAAAATAACTTTAAAAAGAGACAATAAATACTCTCATACGTATACAAGGCAAGTAACGTTCGCGTAGGAATTTCGAGGAAAGAAATCTAAGTCTAAGGTACAAAGTACCAACAATCTTTAATTAAAATATAAATTAAAAATTTATAAAAATTAAAATTGCAATAAATTTGTCTATAAATTTGTCTACAAAAAAATAAGAATAAATAATAATTCTCAGAGATGTTAAATATGAGAAATAGAAAATAATTCAAAATAAAAATAATTCAATAACTAAAAAAACCGATTGCAATTGAAGTCGAAGAAAATAAAGACAGAAGATATGAAAGATTTCCTGAAGAGTGACTAGTTCTTACACGAACGTTACTTTTTTGACTCCTGCGTCATAACGCAAAGCGAAAAGCGATAGAGAAGAAAAAAGAAGAGAAGTTGATTTTGCAAATCACTAATTAATAATATAATCGTAACAATTCGCGATCGGCAGATTCCGCGGGAATCTTTGCCGAGAAACTAGTCTTGGCGTTTAAATAATAATAAAACAATAACTTAAGTTCGCGCTCACTAATATTACATAATAGTTATTTATATGTAAAAAAACGATCTCGCACGTTTGACTAACATGGACGCAAAATGGTACAAAAGCGTTATGTCTCACTCACTCATTTTTTGTCTCTCACTCATTTTTTGTCTCTCACTCTTTTTTTTTTTGCTCTCTCATTTTTACTCGCAAATTCATTGCAGTCGTCTCGTGCATTCTTTGATTGTATGCAACGTTATGATCTTTTTTTGATCGTACAATGTTTTTTTCTGATAAGTACACATTCTCCTGAAACCTCTTTCGTTTTGTCAAGAAACAACTTTGCTTCTCAAATATAAAGAAGAATTTCAATAAATATAGAATCTGAATTTCGGTTTTCATTTAAAAAGGGTTCTTTATTTTTTCCGATTGTAAGAGAAAGGCAATATTCAAAATTATACAGTTTCAATTCCTTTTACATCCGGAAAAACTTTAAACCCCTTTAAAAAAACTTTAAAACCCTCTTTACATCCGGGTTTTTTATTTTGAACTTAATTTCAAAGTGGAATTTCGGGAAATTAAAATTTAAAAAAATTGAAACATTGAAACAAACTTTGAAATATTTTCAAAGTTTGAATTTTTTAAATAGGAATTAATTAGGAATTAAATAGGAATTAATTAGGAATTAAATAGGAATTAAATAGGGATTAATTAGGAACTAATTAGGAATTAATTAGGAATTAAACAGGAATTAATTAGGAATTAATTAGAAATTAAATAGGAATTATTTAAAATGGTTTTTGAATGGAATCTCTATAATTTTGAGGCAAAGTTGTTTTCGAATAGTCTTTCGATACTCTAAGCGCATTTTTATAAAATTATATTTACAACAGCGTGACTTTTCTGAGGTATTCGCTCTATTTCTGGCGTCTAGAGAGATTTTAGGCAATCCAGGGACAAGAACAACAATTGAATTTCAACTTCAGAATTGTTACAGAGTTTCAAAAATATTTGGAAAATTCAAGGAATTTTGCTTCTGCTTCGGACAATCTGCAAAAATCCGGAAATTTTAATGGGAGTCTGAAAATGGTTTATTATCTCCTTTATTTTTCTTTTTTTTCAATTCTCTAAAAAAAATTTAAAAGCTTTTAAATCTGAGATCTTTTAAATCATCCTACTTACTTAAGTTGCTTTTAATTGTGTAAAACTTTAAATTAGAAGATTCAAATTTGAATTCAATTCAATTCAAATGTTAAATTCAATTAATTTAGTATATTTTTAATTCTGAAGATTTATGAAATAAAAAAATAATCTGCCGTCAAACGGGGCAACTTCGGACATTTGCGGTAATTTCGGAAATAGATTCAGCGTTTAAATTACTCAAAGTGGTTTTAATTAGGATCTGGAACCAGTATCAGATTAGTTCAATTTGGAGCTGTCCGAATTTATCCCAAATATCCGGAGTTGCCCCGTTTGCCGGTACTTTTTAAACCTGAACGTTTTAAATTTGGGATTTATTTTCAAACTGAAGCGCTTTTAAAAGTTGGAAAGGTTCCCAATTTCGTAATTTTACAAAAAGCTTCTCAATTTATGTTTCAACCATAAATTTGGAAAATTCCTAATACTGGAATCAGAATCATTTAATCGAAAAAGGTTTTTAAATCTAAAAAATAAAGAAATAAAAGTTTTAAAATTTGGTCCTTCAAAGTCGATGATTTCAAAAACCGAAACATTTTTATAAATCTTTGATCTTTTAAATCAACTTCGCTATTATAATTCATTAGAATACTTTTAAATATTTGTAAGTATTAATATTTAAAAGCATTTAAAATTTATTAGAATTCTTTGAAATCTTTGATCTTTTAAATCAACTTCGCAATTAGAATTCATTAGAATGCTTATAAATATTTGTAAGTATTAATATTTAAAAGCATTTAAAATTCATTAGAATGCTTTTTAATATTTGTAAGTATTAATATTTAAAAGCATTTAAAATTTAAAGCGCTCAATTTTAAAAGCCTCAAAATCAAAAAAGTTTGAAATTAGAAGAAATAAAACTTTTAAATATGAAACAATAAATTTGAAAATAAATCCCAAATTTAAAACGTTCAAGTTTGATAAGTAGATTAATTTTTTATTTCATAAATCTTCAGAATTTAAAATCTATTAAATTAATTGGCTTGTCTAATTTCCAATAATTGCCTTCAGGAATTTAATAATAATTAATTAAATTATTTTTTTTACCAAATTTTTATTTATTGTAGAATTTTATTACTAATAAAAATAAATGGTTTTACTGGAATGTAGGAGTTTTTGAAAAAGTCTGGAAATTTTTAAATCGGAATTTCCTGAAAATCTGTAACTCTGAATAAAAACCCAAATTAGATTGATATACAAGTAATATAAAATGATAAATATTAATTAATTAACTCTCGAATCTCGCCCCTGAAAAGAAAATTGTTTCACATTAGAATAGTTATTATCGTCGATATCGCTAGCGATACACAGCGCCTCGTTACAAATTACAAATTACACATAACTTAAAAAACCATGTTTATATATTAAATCTCAAAGCTCCGCTCGAGTCTCGACGTTAACGATATGGTACAGCTATGCTACACGGGAGAAAATTTCTTTTCTTATGTACACGGCCGCGCATTTATAATGTTCATCCCCTTATCCCTAACTTTATATAAAGAGCTTTTATTTATATTATATAGCTTTGCTCGTTCCAATCTTGGTCTGACTTTTCCCTCCTACGTGAAATCAAAAAGGACCAAATATCTGCTAGAAAGATTCCTCCAAATAATTAAAATTCACTAAATTATAATCCAATAAATTCAAATTTCAGTAAATCAATACTAAAAGTATCAAAATACTTATAAATTTCCAGTTTCTCACAGTTTCTTTTCTACTTTCCCTAACAGATATTCTTTCCTTTTTTTCTTCACTAGCAAATGCTTCTGAGAAAACACGCGAGCGAAATTATTTTGCAGCCCTTAAAAAAATTCTTTATTCTGTGTTTAAAGAGTAAATTTAAAAATTTGAATTTAAAAGCATAATATTCAAAATACTAATACTCAAAATCGTAATATTTTGAATTTCATGAAACATAAAATCTTTTATAATTTTAAATTAGGGACTGCAAAGGAAGAAAATCTAACGAGTCCTGGTTTTTCCGGCTTTGTCGAGGCCAGAAAATTGGAACAAAGGAAATTCGTAGAAAGAGGAAATCCTTTGAGGGTACAAAAAAGATCCGAAGACAAAGCATGGAAAAATTAGAAAAGAGATGCAAGCGTGCAATCCAGAGCTTTGCCTTTTTCATAGCCTACGGATAAATTAGTTACATACACTTCAGACTTGAATTTAGACTAAGTCGAAGTACAAAGTACTTAGCATCCTTTGGTTCGAGCCTGAGTCTCAATGGGATTTACGGAAAATTTGTTAAATAATCTTAGAGAGACTGCTAGATAACTAAGAGATCACTTTTTCTGATCACCATTGGTAAAAACGTCATTCCTCGAGTGACGATTTTTATTATTAGAATTATTATTGCCCTTGCCTTGGCCACTTCCTCCGGGCTTATTCTAAAAACGACCGCGAGTGTAGAGTTCTTTTTTCAATTTAAAATTACCATTAAAAATTTGATGACTCCAAATTGAATCCATCTAAAATGAATACTTCAAATTTCCGAAATAAATACTTCATATTTCTAAAATAAATACTTCAGATTTCCAAAATAAATACTTCAGATTTCCAAAATAAATACTTCAGATTTCCAAAATAAATACTTCATATTTCCAAAATAGAATGTAAATTGAAAACCTCAAGTTCCATAATTAAATAAAATTCGAAATATGACCTAAATAATTCTAACAAATAATTTTTACCGATATTTAAAAATCTGATTTCTCAAAAATCCTCTTATACCCCAGAACCGTTAATCCCATATTTCCGAGATACCCCAGAACATTAAAATTCCCACTTAAAGTACCAAAACCACTGCAGTATTATTCCCCAAGAACTCCACACTAACTGCAAGTCAGAAAATCGTGGAAACCTTTTTAAAATCTAGATTGAAACTGACCAATTCTTCAAATTTACAAGAGTCTCTATTCCTTCAAAACCGATTTTCCGACTTCCGATCTTCGCGGTCGCGGAACACTTTAAAACCTTAAGAGACAATATAATCCGCGGAATGATGGGAATGATGGGAGTTTCTGTGTTTATCTTTTCTATTGTTTGTCCTCGAGGTACTGCCACGAGTTCCGGTGGTTCCAGTCGTACCGGAAGTGTGATGACTGTAACCACTGTCGCTCCCAAAACTGGAGTCGGGTTGACCCTGGTAGAGTCTTCCGGAGGAGACCTGGTCAGGATCTCTGGGTGTGTAATACACAGGTTGTGTGTACTTGTCTTCGTTGTAAAGCCTGTCAGTGGGCTGGGAATAGGTATCCGAGTACTCGCCTACTTGGGTGTAGACTGGAGCGTTTTCCTGAGTCTGTAGACCGAAGTAATCGGTACCATATTGAGAGTACTTGTACTTGTCGTTGGATTTCCAGGACTTGTCCTTATTGCTCCTACCCTGACTCGAGTAGTGCTGCAAGGGTCCCAGAACTGGAACGCTCTCGTAAGGGTTCTCCTTGACTCTAAGGGCCTGGGCTGCAGGCATTGGTGGCAAGAAATATGGCAGCCTGTGAGCCACCGAAGGGACGGACTGTTGTCGTTGACTGTTGTTGCTCGTTCGAACTCCTGCGACGCCTGCAAAATAAAAGAAATAATTAGAAATTAGAAGAGTTCTTTATTTTAGACCTAAATATTTTTGGATATATATGAGCAATTTTCGACTTGTTAAGACATCACAAATTTAAAAGCTTTCAAAATGAAAAGCAATCTTTTGAAATTTATAAGCCAAAGTTTTGAAACTTCTGAACTTGAAAGACTTGCAAGTCTGTAAATAATCCAATTTTGAAAGGCTTGCAAGCCTGTAAAGAATCTAATTTTGAAAGGCTTGCAAGCCTGTAAATCATCCAATTTTGAAAGGCTTGCAAGCCTGTAAATCATCCAATTTTGAAAGGCTTGCAAGCCTGCAAAATCATCCAATTTTGAAAGGCTTGCAAGCCTGTAAATCATCCAATTTCGAAAGGCTTGCAAGCCTGCAAAATCATCCAATTTTGAAAAGCTTGTAAACTTGAGAGGCGAAGGAATCCCTGTGCAGGTGGGGGACCTTCACAGGGATTCCTTCACAGGGAACCCACTATTATAAAATCGATTCATTATTTGAGTTCCTGATAGGCTCTAGTAATAGTTCTGGTATTTAAAGGCTCAAAACATCAATTTTTCAAAATGGGGGCTAACTTCACGCTCCCCCTCACTTCTGAAAAATTGCATTTTTTTCGTGAATTCTGAACAGATTTAGGACCGTTATAGAGTTCTTGACTATTTTCAAAAATAGTTCCAGCGAATTTCAACGAATAAAAAATTTTCGAAAAGAATACCTGTCCCCTCAACTTTTCGAAAACCAATTTTTCGTTGCGCCATCTTTTTTTTATTGAAAGAGTTCTAGAGGTCTGCAAAAAATTCGAAATTCCAAAAGTTAGAGCATTTTGAAAATTGTAATATCATAGGAAGTTTTTCGTTAAAAGTTCCAGGAGTACTGATCGGAGTTCTCCCCCCCCCCCTAAGAGTTCTACCGAAAAGCCTTATACCATTTTCCGATCAACTCAAAATCAAAAAAACTTCAGGACTTTAAAAATACCTCAAAATTTCAAATTTCCAAATTTTGAGAGTTCCAGGAGTTCTGATCGGAGTTCTGTCTCCCCCTCCCAAAGAGTTCTATAAAAAAGCCTCATGACATTTTTCAGTCACCCCATCATCCAAAAACCTACAGGACTTCAATGATATCTACAAATTTTGAATTCGAAAATTTTTATAGTTCTGATTGAAGTTCTGCCCCCCCCCCCAAAGAGTTCCATAAAAAATCCCCATGACATTTTTCAATGAATCCAAAATCCTAAAACCTACAGGATTTCAAAGATTCCCGAAAATTTTCAATTTGAAAATTTTTAGAGTTCCAAGAGTTCTCATTAGAGTTCTGCTCGCCCCCTCCGAAGAGTTCCGTAAAAAAGCTCAATGATATTTTTCAATTAATCCAAAATCCTACAGGACTTCAAAGATTTCCAAAAATTTTGAATTTGAAAATTTTTAAAGTTCCACGGGTTCTGATTAGAGTTATGTTTCCTCCCCAAAGAGTTCCATAAAAAAGCCCCATGACATTTTTAAATGAACCCAAAATCCTAAAACCTACAGGATTTCAAAGATTCCCCAAAAATTTTGAATTAAAATTTTTTAGAGTTCCAGAAATTCTGATTAGAGTTCTGTTTCTCTCCCAAAGAGTTCTACAAAAGGCCCTTAAAACGTTTCTTAATTAAACCAAAATAGAAAAAAATAATGCATTTTAAAGATACCTAATATTTTTAGGATTTCAATTTTGAAAAAAAGAGTGTTTTACACAGAGGGACAAGTGTGTTACACACAGGGGGACAAGGGACATATTAGCGAAAATGACCTTATTTCATTAAAAAACTTTAAAAATCGAATGTTACAATGGTTTTTTCTAAAATGTATTTCTTAGTATAGTTATAAAAAGTTTGTTCATTATCATTCTAATCTAAGGGCGATGGATTTAAACGGAAAAATTGGCAATGTTTTGCAACGACGCATTTTGCCGAGCAAATCGCAAAGATATAATTTTTTTCGGTGCCTCAAAAGGAACTTTGGAGTGGCCGAGGATTTTAAACTTTATCCTTTTTTTCGGAAGAGAGGAGGGGGAATATTTTTGAAATCAAAAATTTCAGACACGTGGGAGTCAGAGAGAAAGAGTTTCTGGTGCTTCAGGGTTCGAGGACCCTCTCAAAATTTTTAAATTCAAAATTTCAGGGTACCTTTAAAGTCCTGTAAGTTTTTGGATTTTGGGTTCATTGAAAAATGTCATAGGGCTTTTTAGTAGAACTCTTTGGGGGAGAAACAAAACTCTAATCAGAACTCTTGGAACTCTACAAGTTTTCAAATTGAAAATTTGTTGGGAATCTTTGAGGTTCTGTAGGTTTTTGCATTTTGTGTTTATTAAAAAATGTCATGGGGATTTTTGTAGAATTAGTCGGGGGGAAACAGAACTCCGATCAAAACTCCTGGAACTTTTGACGAAAAATTTCCTATGATAATTTTCAAAATGTTTTGGGATTTTGAATTTTTTGAAAATTTTTTTGCGGAACTCTAGAACTCTTTCAATAAAAAGAGATGGCGCAACAAAAAATTGATTTCCGAAAAGTTGGGGGACAGGTATTTTTCCGAAAATTTTTTGTTCGTTGAAATTCGTCGGAACTATTTTTGAAAATAGTCAGGAACTCTAGAACTATCCTAAATCTGTTCAGAACTAACGAAAAAAATGCAATTTTTCGAAAGTGAGGGGGAGCGTGAAGTTAGCCCCCCATTTTGAAAAATTGATGTTTTGAGCCTTTAAACACCAGAACTATTACTATAACCTATCAGGAACTCGACAACTATTGAAGAGGGACTCAGAACTCTAAATAATAAATCGATTTTTTAATAGTGGAGGGGCTAACTTCACAGGGATGGCGAAGGAACTCGAAAGCCTTTCAAATTTTTAAGTCACCCAATTTACAAGCCCTCTAAATTTGAAAGCCATCAAAACCTTTCTATAAATTAGAAAGCCATCAAGCTTTCTAATTTAAAAAATCCTCAGGAAATAGAATAGTCCACTTTGCTTTCCCTTTTAAAGAATAAAAATAAAACGAGTGGTCTCAGAATTCTCCTTGACTCAACACACCGGAAATAATTGAATCTCAAAACTCAAGAGTCCATGTAGACAAAACTGTCTGTCTAACGAGGTCACTTAACCATCCATGTATCTCAGAAGCATCTTCCAAAAGAAAAGGAGAGAAAAAAAATGGAAAGCACGTTCCAAGAGTCTCAAAGGAAAAAGAATGGATTAGGAATTAAAGCTCACCAATCATGGATTTTAAACCTAACTTCCAGAATCTAAGCCTTAGGAATTCCTTTTTTTTATTTAAGTTTTTTTTTCTGACGTGAAAGTCAACGAAACTGAAAATCTTTCCGAATTTGTAAGATGTCAAAAATTGGAAAGGTTTACAATTTTTAAAGTCTAAAAATTCACAAAACAATTTTGAAAGCATTCTAAGTATAAAAGCCTTAAAATATGTAAACCATAAAATTTTGGAAGCTTTCTGAACTTGAACTGAACTTTTCCGAACTTGAAAGTCCTCAAAATTTGTAAATCATCCAATTTTGAAAGTCTTTAAAACTAGGAACTGATCCAATTTTTGAAATGAATTCTGGACTCTAAAATCTACTTAAGCATTAGAAAATTTGTTTTCTAATTTTTTTTTCTAATTTAATTTTTTCTAATTTTCTAATTTTTTTTCATTTTTAGATGACCCTACCTGCGACGCTGGGAAAGTATGGAAGAAGATGCAGCATCCCTTCGTGGAACTCGCCTAGGTCGTGGTTTTTGTCTCTTCTACGTCTGTCTAAGCTCCTTGGACTTTTACCCCTTCGTTCCCTTGGAAACCTGCCACCCACTGGACACGTCCCCCAAGTTGGTCCACTCAAGGTCAGCATCTTTGCTTCCGAAGGCTCGCCAACTGAGAGTTCATCTTCAGCAAATTCATCCTCGCTGGGGACAAATTTGCTATCCTCAGTGGAGAATCGCTCGGTGGAAAACCGATGTCGAGGAAGGTGATTGGGCAACTGATTCCTAGCATTTAATTCACTCTCCTCATCTGTCTCCGGATGGTCCCCTGCAATTTAAAGAATTTTCATTAGAAACCACAATATAAATTAAATTATTGTATGTTTTGTAAATTAATATTTTAAATTCTAATCCCAAAAATCTTGGGACTTAAAAATCTCTTTATTGTAAGAATTTTGTTATTGAGGCTCATATTTAAAAAACAATATTAAAAATCATCCACTTTGGAAGTTTAAAGCAGTTTGATTTAAAAGCTCAAAATTTTGAATTTATTTTTGATGATACTTAGGATCAGAAGATTTAAAAAAATTATAATTAAAGTTTAGGAGCTTTTAAATTTTGTTGCTTTAAACTTGAAAGTATTCAAAGAAGAAAGAAAAAGGAAGATGAATTTTTAATGCAGAAGCTTGTTTAAATATTGAATCTAAGGTTTTTAATCGTCTTGTTAAATTTAAATTAGTATTCAAAGAAGAAAAAGGAAGAAAAATTGTTGATGTAGAAAATTTTTTAAATATTAAAATCTAAGGTTTTTAATTACATTGTTAAATTTAAATTCCCATGCTTTTGAATTGAAATTGGTTCGAATTTCAGTGTTTTAAAAAAGTCCTTCAAATTTTAACACATGTTAATCAGAAATATTATTGAATCACATTATTACATACTCAAATAATTAAACAGAATTAATTATGAGATGCTTTTAATTCCATTCGGCAAGCGGAGTAAGATGGAAAGTTAGAAAGCAATTTGAAATATTTGGATTCCGTGGTATTTGCTTCAAATTCCTCAAAGATGGCATTTTATTTTTATATTTTTGATAATTTGAAATATTTGCAACCTAAAAATTCCTAAAATTTGCAAGTTCGTTAATTCTCATAATTCTTGTATCTCTCGATATTTAATATAGCTTTTAAAAACATTCAAAATATGAAACGCAATATTTTTTCTTAAATTAAAATTTTATCTAATTTTTGTTAAAACCAATAAAATTAAAAATCTGATCAATCCTTGGGAGAATCTTAAAATAAACAATCTTCTGAAAAAAGCTCTTTGATCATAAAAACTAAAACTCGTTCACACAAATTTTTTTAATTAATTTTGTGAACTGATATATTTTCAACGAAATGGAAAAAAACTTGAGTTTCATCAAGAGGAGCGTATGGGAAGTATTTTGAAAAATTCACATTCTAATTTTTAAGCTCTAGCATAATATATATTTTCCTTAATTAAAAATTTAAGCTCAATTCGATCCAATACAAAAAATGTGTTTTATATAAGAAATATAACAAAGCCTATTAATAAATTTCTTATTAAAATGGTACCAAAATTCAGTTTCAGTTAGTTAAGTCAGTTTTCCATCAGTTTTCTTTATTAAAAATAAAAATAAAAATAAATAAATTCTTCAAATCCTGATTACTCACAACCTCTTTTCTCATCTTATATCTCTCGACATTTAATACAGTTTTAAAAACTTTCAAAATATAAAACGCAGATCATTGGTATTTTTTCTCGAAATTGAAATTTTATTTAATTTTTGTTAAAATCATTAAAATTAAAAACTTGATCAATCCTTGAGAGAATTTCGAAATAAAAATCTTCTGAAAAAGTTCCCTGCGAATAAAAATTGTATACAAATTTTTATAAACTAATTTTGTGAAAAGTTTCTAAATATCAACGAAAGTTTTGAATTAATTACTGTTTCTATATTTGATCGTAAATCAATATATAACGATCGATAATGAAAATCACAATTAGTTTATTGATGAGAGAAAATCCTTAAAATGTTTTCAACTTTTTTCAAAAAGTTTTAGTGGTGTTAGGATACTTTAGTTGTTAGGAATTTTTAAAATTTGTTCTATTCATGTAAAAATTATAGATTATTTGATACCTAACACTGTATATAAAAAATCCCTATAATTTTTGCACCCACTGAACAAATTTTAAAAAATTCAGACTTCTCGGCATTTATCACAAAGCCTATTAAAGAGGAATTGAACAGACAGTCGGAAAAGAAGTTAGTCGAAGCGCTTATTTCCTCAGGATTTTCATTTGAAATAGTTTTTTAAATCTATTTTTTTAAGTCGAAATGCGGAAAATTGTATTTCCAAATAAATAATTTATAACAAATATCAATCGGATAAAAATTACACATTCTCTTCATTCGGAATCTGTAGACAGATTTCTGTGAAAAAAAGCTAAAATTTGTCTAAACATTTTGAATGAAAAAAATCTATAATTGATATCCAATTGAAACTTTTCATGGTTTATGTGATCGAAAATAAGATTTTACAAATTTCGAGAAAAAAATTTTATAAAAAAACTGTTTAAAATTAAAAACCTGAAGAAACATTTTTTCAACTGTCAGTCCAATTTCTCCTTAATAATTCTCTTATTAAGATGGTACCAAAAATCAATTTTAAAAAAAAATAAAAATTCCTGATTACTCTCGATTGAACCTCTTGGAATATGGTTTAAGTTGCATTTCTCAAAATACAAAAAATGTTTGTTTTCATACAAAAAAATATATTAAAGCTTATTAAGGAGGAATTGGACAAACAGTCGGCAAAAAAAAGTTTCTCGAAGCGCCTATTTCCTAAGGATTTTCGTTTTAAACAGTTTCTTTTAATCATTTTTTGAAAAGTCGAAATGCGAAAAATGTTATTTCCGATTAAATAAGCCATAAAAACTTTTAATCGGATAAGAGTTACACATTCTCTTCATTCACAACCTAGAGAGATTTCGTTGAAAAAACAGCTAAAATTTGTCTAAAGATTTTGAATGAAAAAAATCTGTAATTGTTATCCAGTTGAAACTTTTCATGGTTTATTTGATCGAAAATAATATTCTACAGATTTCGAGGAGAAAAATTTAATAAAAAACTGTTTAAAATTAAAAACCTGAAGAAACATTTTTTCAACTGTCAGTCCAATTCCTCCTTAATAATTTTCGTATTAAGATGGTACCAAAAATCAATTTTTTTTTTTAAAATAAAAATTCCTGATTACTCTCAATTGAACCTCTTGGAATAAGATTTAAGTTCAATTTCGCAAAACTAAAAAAATGTTTCTCTCGATGAAAAAAAAATATACCAAAAATCAATTTTTTTTAAATTTAAAATAATTCATATAAAAAATAATACAAAGCCTATTAATAATTCTCTTACTAAGATGGTACCAAAAATCAATTTTGTTCAATAAAAATAAAAATGACTGATTACTCTCAATTGAACCTCTTGGAATAAGGTTTAAATTCAATTTCTCAAAATACAAAAAATGTTTCATTTCATATAAAAAAATATACCAAAAATCAATTTTGTTCAATAAAAATTCCTGATTACTCTCAATTGAACCTCTTGGAATAAGATTTAAGTTCAATTTCGCAAAATTTAAAAAATGTTTCTCTCGATATGAAAAAATATACCAATAATCAATTTTTTTTTAATTTAAAATAATTCATATAAAAAATAAAACAAAGCCTATTAATAATTCTCTTACTAAGATGGTACCAAAAATCAATTTTTTTCAATAAAAATAAAAATTCCTGATTACTCTAAATTGAACCTCTTGGAATAAGGTTTAAATTCAATTTCTCAAAATACAAAAAATGTTTCATTTCATATAAAAAAATATACCAAAAATCAATTTTTTTCAATAAAAATTGAAAATTCCTGATTACTCTCAATTGAACCTCTTGAAATAAGGTTTAAGTTCAATTTCTCAAAATACAAAAAATGTTTCTTTTCGTAGAGAATGTTGATGTATGTAGTTAAAAAAATATAACAAAGCCTATTAATAATTCTCTTATTAAGATGGTACCAAAAATCAATTTTTCCAATAAAAATAAAAACTCCTGATTACTCTCAATGGAAATAAGGTTTACCACTTGAAATAAGGTTACGTTCAATCTCTCAAAATACAAAAAATGTTTCTTTTCATATAAAAAAAATAACAAAGCCTTTTAATAATTCTCTTATTAAGATGGTACCAAAAATCAATTTTATTCAATAAAAATAAAAATTCCTGATTACTCTCAATTGAATCTCTTGGAATAAGTTTTGAGTTCAATTTTTCAAAATACAAAAAATTTTTCTTTTCATATAAAAAAATATAACAAATCCTATTAATAATTCTCTTATTAAGATGGTACCAAAAATCAATTTTTTCAATAAAAATAAAAATTCCTGATTACTCTCAATTGGAATAAGGTTTATCACTTGAAATAAGGTTACGTTCAATTTCTCAAAATACAAAAAATGTTTCTTTTTATATAAAAATATATAAAAAAGCCTATTAATAATTCTCTCATTAAGATGGTACCAAAAATCAACTTTTTCAATAAAAATAAATATTCCTGATTACTTTCATTTAAACCTCTTGGAATAAGATTTAAGTTCAATTTCCCAAAATACAAAAAATGTTTCTTTTCATATAAAAAAATATAACAACGCTCATTAATAATTCTCTTATTAAGATGGTACTAAAAATCAATTTTTTCAATAAAAATAAATATTCCTGACTATTTTCATTTGAACCTCTTGGAATAAGGTTTTAGTTCAATTTCCCAAAATACAAAAAATGTTTCTTTTCATATAAAAAAATATAACAACGCTCATTAATAATTCTCTTATTAAGATGGTACTAAAAATCAATTTTTTCAATAAAAATAAATATTCCTGACTATTTTCATTTGAACCTCTTGGAATAAGGTTTTAGTTCAATTTCCCAAAATACAAAAAATGTTTCTTTTCATATAAACAAATGTAACAAAGCCTATTAATAATTCCCTTATTGAGATGCTACCAAAAATCAATTTAAAAAAATTCCTGTTTACTTTGAATTGAACCTCTTGGAATAAGGTTTAAGTTCAATTTTTTAAAATACGAAAAGTGTATCTTTTTAGGGAAAAAAATATAATAAAGCCTATTAATAATTCTCTTATTGAGATGGTACGAAAAGTCAATTTTTTTCAATAAAAATAAAAATGCTTGATTACTCTCAAATGAACCTCCCCTTCCCACTCCCTTATTTTCTCATCTCTCGAATTCCAATAGAAAATAAGAATGCAATAAATATCAATAAAACCCAAGAAATGAGCTCTTGTCATTGGAAAAGGCAATTTGATTGTTCGCCATTCTCTCGAGTGGTCTCAGTCAGCAGATAGGCTAATATTCCTACATTCGATTAAAGGATCCCCTCAGCTTCCCCCTGGACTGTCAAATGTCGAAAGCCTCATCTTCATGTTAATTAGCTGTCTCCCTAATGGGAAGTATAAGTTAGAGGTCATGTCACGTTTATCTCTTGGGGCAAAAGCCACTCAGTGAGATGAAAAGAAAAAAAGAAAAGGGGTTGCGGAGAGGAGAGAGGAGGGGAGGGGGAGGTCCAGAAAGAGAAGGATGCTGGATGAATGGAGAAGGAGTAATTAGAGAGAGGCAAAGAGGATAATATGGCAAAGAGGTGTCGCTTGCAAGCTCGTGTTAGCCAACAAAGTTCAGCCAGTTCAGCTCGTGTTAGTCCAACAACTCTCAACTGACAGACGAACACGAACAGACGGACAGACAGAAAAACACTCGTACCCTTTTCTTATGTAGGACCAATCGACGAGAATCCCATCTCGTCAGATAATCCTCATCAGATGTATGTCTCATCTGCAAGGAGACAATCTTCGTGATTGGCTGCTTCATTTGAATTTCAATTTTTAATTTAAATTTTTAATTTGAATCTTTGCTAGAAATTTAATTTAATTTCAATTTGAGTCTTTACTGGAAAGTTAATTTAATTTTAATCTGAATTTTTTATTTCTGTTAATTAAACTCCATTAGAATAAAGTTTTATTACTGTGACAATTTGCATTTTCATTTGAATTTGAATTTTCAGTATAGCTGTCTTTTTAATTTTAATTTTGATTTGAATAGGACGTGTTTTCAGGAAGAAAATTTATCGTCTAGTTGCTGGGTTTCATTCATTTTAATTAAACGTCTCTCTATTTTAGAGTGGATGAGAATTTCAGTTTTTCCAGAGTTTTAGAATTTTTTTTATACTGCTGAGATAGTTATTTCAAATGTAAGGCGCTTTTATTAAATTAAAATAATAATTGGAGTATTTTGTAGGTGGAAGCAAGTAACTGACATGACATTTTAAATTAATGAGGATAAAATAAAAAATTTTAATTACATCCATTAAAGTTAAACAAATATGTAAACGAGGGGTTGACAATCGGGTGTGCACCTACTTCTAACTTCAAGGTACTTCAGGATATTTCAGACTTTAGAAGATTTAACTGACTTCAGGAGATTTTAAGAGACTTCAGGAGAATTCAAGTGACTTCATATGAATTCAGGTGATTTCAACTGCCTTCAGGTGACTTCATGTGAATTCAAATTACTTCAGATATTTCAGGAAAATTTAAGTGATTTCAAATAAAATCAGATGATTTTAAGTGATTTCATGTGAATTCAAACTTCAGATATTTCAGGGGATTTCAAGAGAATTCAAGTGACTTAAAATGAATTCAAGTGACTTCAAGTGAATTCAAGTAACTTTACGTGACTTCGAGTGAATTAAAGTGACTTTATATGAATTCAGGTGATTTCAAGTGACTTCACGTGAATGCACGTGCCTTCATGTGAATTCAAATGACTTCAGATATTTCAGAAAATTTTAAGTGACTTCATATGAATTCAGGCAATTTCAAGTGCCTTCAGGTGATTTCATATGAATTCAAATGACTTCAGATATTGCAGGAAAATTCAAGTGACTTCAAATGAAATCAGGTGATTTCATGTGAATTCAAACTTCAGATATTTCAGGAGATTTCAAGAGAATTCAAGTGACTTCAAATGAATTCAAGTGACTTCAAGTGAATTCAAGTAACTTTACGTGACTTCAAGTGAATTACAGTGACTTTATATGAATTCAGGTGATTTCAAGTGAATTCACGTGACTTTATGTGAATTCAAATGACTTCAGATATTTCAGGAAATTTTAAGTGACTTCAGAAGAATTCAAGTGACTTCATATGAATTCAGGTGATTTCAAGTGCCTTCAGGTGACTTCATATGAATTCAAATGACTTCAGATATTTCAGGAAAATTCAAGTGACTTCAAATGAAATCAGGTGATTTCATGTGAATTCAAACTTCAGATATTTCAGGAGATTTCAAGAGAATTCAAGTGACTTAAAATGAATTCAAGTGACTTCAAGTGAATTCAAGTAACTTTACGTGACTTCGAGTGAATTAAAGTGACTTTATATGAATTCAGGTGATTTCAAGTGCATTCACGTGACTTCATGTGAATTCAAATGACTTCAGATATTTCAAGAAATTTTAGGTGACTTCAGGAGAATTCAAGTGATTTCAAGTGACTTCACGTGAATTAAAATGACTTCAGATATTTCAGGAAATTCTAAGTGACTTCAGAAGAATTCAAGTGACTTCATATGAATTCAGGTGATTTCAAGTGACTTCACGTGACCAAGTAAATTCAAATGACTTCAGATATTTCAAGAAATTCTAAGTGACTTCAGAAGAATTAAAGTGACTTCATATGAATTCGGGTGATTTCAAGTGCCTTCACTTAAATTCACGTGTCTTCATGTGAATTCAAATGACTTCAGATATTTCAGAAAAATTCAAGTGACTTCAAATGAAATCAGGTGATTTCAAGGGATTTCATGTGAATTCAAACTTCAGATATTTCAGGAGATTTCAAGAGAATTCAAGCGACTTCAAATGAATTCAAGTGATTTTAAAAGAATTCAAGTGACTTCAAGTGAATTCACATGACTTCAAGTGAATTCAAGTGACTTCAAGTGAATTTAAGTGACTTCAAGTGAATTCAGATATTTCAGGAGATTTCAGATATTTCAAGAGACTTCAGGAGATTTCATTACAAGTGTACACTTGACTTCACGATTTGTCAACCCCTCGTATGTAAATTATATTTTTTTTATCTCAAGTAAAAATTTCTATTCAAATCAGAGAAAATTTTTCAACCTGATTTCAAATTTTATAAAATATCTCTAAGATGGAGCCATGATTTGAAATCAATTTAATTCAATCATTGTTTTCAGATTGCAAAAATTGTATTCAACTTCAATACTAACAGTCTTCTGTTTGCAGAATTGACAATAAAAATAATAATTATTTAGAAAATTCATAGAATTTTAATTAATTAAAAATAAAGTAAAAAGGAAAATAATAAATAATAAAATATTTTAGATTCAACTTTAAAAGGTTTTTAATATTTTAATAAATAATTCGATTATTCGATTCATTTACATGTAGGTTAAAACTCCTTTTGCGATCTGATTATCTAATAAGATTGATATCATTCCAACTTCCACCAGACAATTCCGACAATTTCAGGTGATTCAATAGCTCCATTAATTCGATCCGACTGATTGCGAGTAATTGCATGGAATAATCTTGACCTGGATCCTGTTGCAAGTTGTTACTGAGTCAACAAATGTCTTCCAAACTTTCCATATAAAATTTTTTTAATCCTTTGAAAATTGCCTCTAACATCCAAAATTATAAATGATTTTTATTATTATTTATATTTATTTATTTTATTATTTTATATTTATTATTGAAAATTTTTTTCTTATTTATTTATTTTTTTAAAAACAATTTTGAATTAAAAGAGCTCTGTAAATTTTAAATTGAGGTTTAGAAGATTTTCATTTTAGAGGTATTCCAATTTAAGATATTTCTGAGTTTAGATTAATCGAAATTCTAAATCAAATATAAAATGTATACAAGTTTTCTTCTGCTTTCACTGAATTGGATGACTATTTTCATCGAATTTTATTTCCTTCTATTCAGAAACTAAATATCTACACAAATTAATTTTATATTGTTTTCTTGTAACATGAAAATTGGATTTTTTTAATCCTTGTCCAAACCTGAAAAAGACGTTGCAACTCAAGGGCAAAAAAAAACTTTTCCCTTATTTTCTCATCAAAAAAGAAGGCTTTTAATTCAATAATAATTGTTATTATTATTGAAGTTAACCCCAAGGTCCGTTCGGAAATTAAAATCTCTTAAGAGATTGTATTGGTTTTTTTAATTATGAATTTTACCAATTAACCCAATTTCTCCTCAGTAACTAATAATCAAGAATTCAATTTGAGTTTGCCATTTATTTTTTCTAAATTATCGTTTCCATTATCTATGTTTGCCATTACTCGTCCTTAGTCACAAAAGAAACTTGAGAGACATTACAAGAAGAGAGGTTTTATTATAAAATGAATTGTAATTTTTCACAAAATATTTTCAAAAAATATGATTTTTTAAAAAGCTCCACCCTTAGATTTCTAGAAATCAATAGAATCAATAGAAAATTGTATTTTTAATTACTGCCCAATGGCAAGACTTTTTCCGATCAACCTTTTTTCGCCTTAATTTAGAAATACAATATTTTTGGAGCCGGAAATTTTTTGAAATTGAAAATTAGGTTTTTGAGAATATTTTTCGTCTCTTGAAAATCACCAAAATGTAGCTTGTCCTTTTGCCATTTCCTCATTTCCTTTCACCAAAGTCCCAAATTAAATAAAAAATATATTATAAATTCTTTCTCTTTTCTATAATATCTTTCTCTTCCCTTCATCAAAAGCTCCATTTAATAAAAAGGTCACTAACTAAAACATTAATTCAAATAAGAATACTGACCTGATGACAAGACAATTTTCGATCAAACTTTTTTCGCATTAATTTAGAAATACAATATTTTGGAACCGGAAATATTTCAAATTGAAAATTAGGATTTTGAGAATATTTTTTCTCTTCTGACAATCACCAAAATGTGGCTTATGGCCTTTTGCTAACTCTCGTTTCCTTTCGCATAAGTCTCAAATTAAATAATAAATAAATATAAATCGATGGCAAAACTTTCGATCAAAATTTTGTCGCCTTCATTTAAAAATACAATATCTTGGGAGCCGGTAACTTTTTGAAATTGAAAATTAAATTTTTGAGAATATTTTTCGTCTCTCCTGAAAATCAACAAAATTTCGCTTATTTCCTTTTGCTACCTCTCATTTTCTTTCACCTAAGTCCAAAATTAAATAAAAAATATAATATAAATTCTTTCTTTTTTCTATAATATTTTTTTATTTCCTTCAGCAAAAGAAATTTCTCCATTTAATGAAAAGGTCACTAACCAGAATATTAATTCAAATAAGAATATTGAACTGACAAGACATTTTTCAATGAAACTTTTTTCGCCCTAATTTAGAAATACAATAATTTTGGAGCCGAAAATTTTTTGAAATTGAAAATTAGGTCTTTGAGATTATTTTTTCTCTTCTGAAAATCACCAAAATGTGGCTTATGGCCTTTTGCCACCTCTCATTTCCTTTCACATAAGTCCCAAATTAAATAATCAATAAATATAAATCGATGGCAAAACTTTCGATCAAAATTTTTTCGCCCTAATGTAGAAATACAATAATTTAGGAGCCGGAAATTTTTTTAAATTGAAAATTAGGTTTTTGAGAATATTTTTTCTCTCCTGAAAATTACCAAAATGTGGCTTATGGCCTTTTGCTACCTCCCATTTCCTTTCACATAAGTCTCAAATTAAATAATAAATAAATATAAATCGATGGCAAGACTTTCGAACAAGATTTTGTCGCCTAAATTTAAAAATACAATATCTTGGAAGCCGGTAATTTTTTGAAATTGAAAATCAAATTTTTGAGAATATTTTTCGTCTCTCCTGAAAATCAACAAAATTTCACTTTTGTCCTTTTGTTACCACTCATTTCTTTTCACCTAAGTCCCAAATTAAATAAAAAATATAATATAAATTATTTCTTTTTTCCATAATATTTTTTTCTTCCCTTCATCAAAAGAAATGTCTTCATTTAATAAAAAGGTCACTAACCAGAATATTAATTCAAATAAGAATATTGAACTGATTACATGACATTTTTCGATGAAACTTTTTTCGCCCTAATTTAGAAATACAATAATTTTGGAGCCGGAAATTTTTTGAAATTGAAAATTAGGTTTTTGAGATTATTTTTTCTCTCCTGAAAATCATCAAAACGTGGCTTGTGGCATTTTGCTATCTCTCATTTCCTTTCACATAAGTCTCAAATTAAATAATGAATAAATATAAATCGATGGCAAAACTTTCGATCAAAATTTTTTCGCCTTAATTTAAAAATACAATATCTTAAGAGCCCGTAATTTTTTGAAATTGAAAATTTAATTTTTGAAAATATTTCTCGTCCCTCCTGAAAATAAACAATTTTCGCTTATATCCTTTTGCTACCTCTTATTTTCTTCCATCTAAGCCCCAAATTTAATAATAAATAATAGCAATAATAATAAATCGATGGCAGGACTTTCGATCAAAATTTTTTTGCCTTAATTTAGAAAGACAATATCTTAGGAGCCGGTAATTTTTTGAAACTGAAAATTAGGTTTTTGAGAATATTTTTTGTGTCTCCTGAAAATCACTAAAATGTGGTTTATGGCCTTTTTTTACCTCTTATTTCCTTTCACATAAGTCCCAAATTAAATGATAAATAAATACAA